>JTDE01001402.1:33294-61037 GCA_014338405.1 Paragonimus skrjabini miyazakii | reverse complement strand
AGATAACTGAACGGAGCCGTATTCCAAAACAGAGAGCATCTCGCTCTTTGCGGACACATTCCAGTGCAAATATAGGCTTAACCGTATGCACAGACGGACGGATGGGTGATTGGCGGTGTGCAGTTCATTCGTTACATGTGTACGAGTGGGCATATCGCCGAAACCGAACCGATAACTGTGCCTGAGAGACGATCCTATAGTTCCAATGTGAGTTCAGCGAAGATCTTTCAGGCTACTTCGTCCGGTTCAGCTCTGACAGTAGAATGAATGTCCAGCCCGCGACTTGACTAGGAGAACTGGCTGCGCTTGACTGTAGTGTAGATGGATAAGTGATGGTTGGTGTAACTGGTTCACAAGACAATTAAGTCCGCCGATTACGGCAGGTCATATTAGACATTAACGATCCAAATTATTGGTCATTCACATAAACCAAGACGTTCAGACGATTCATTAAAATAACACTGCACAGGCAACGATCATTCGGTATTCTCACTGAGATTCTGGTACCTTTCTCACGAACTGCCCAGAAAATCACAGAACAGTATATTCAGTGTTGTGGCATCAAATAAACATATGGTTGTGGGACGCAAAGCTTAAAGGGTCAATCATTTTGGTTCATTGAAACTTGCCGTCACAGGTTGTTTGAATGGCCCCATTCAGACTATTTTAATACTATGTGCAACTCGCTGGCACCTCTTCATCTCGCACCAACTATCCAACCTTGTGGTATTTGTCTAGCGAAGGTCATTACTCTCTTATTGATAAGATACGAGGTACAGCTAAAAAACGACTTAACAAACTAAATTATCTACCCAGCCCAGATAATGTGCACAAGGTGGGACAGTTTTCATACCGCTACCGGCATTCCATAGGCGACTTGATTTTAGGCTCCTTCAGGATCCTTCATCAACCCCAATATCTCTGAAGAAAAATACCTGTGTTTAACAAAAGAAGCCACCTCGGAGGTAACTCGCCAAGGCTAAAACATCAACTGAACCGCTGGTTTGTGGAGAGTAATCTTTTAGCGTCCGGGTGTGTTCAGTCTGGATCAACCTAACAGAGTCTATCGTAATCGCGTCATTAGTAGTCGAGTTCAAATGCAAAATCGATGCACATATTCGGGACATCAAACCGAATGTTCGGATAACCTGCTCATCAGAAGCATTGTATTAAATTGAAGAAACTCTCGACCTTTAAATCTCGAGGTCAGCCGTTTGTCGAAGTGCGATGGTTTTATGTTTGATGGGCATTGGTTGGGTTTCTATTCAACTCGTTATCCATTGACTTTTTCTTTCACAGTCTTTTTATTGCTGACTCTGTGTAACTGATACAATTTTCCGAATTGGCTGTTCATTTTACACCGCACAGTACTGATCCTGATATATATAAACATTACTGACTTCTAATCTGTAAATTTCTTATGGGTTCTAGGGTTCCCCGTTGTCTTTGTTTCCAGCAAAACAGCTCCGTTAATACTCACGGCAGATCATTGTGATAGAGAAAACACCGACAGATAATTAAAACTGTATGAAGTAAGAGAGAAGGAGGGAAGCTAAGAATGAAACTGATTGGAAGTATACTATGGTTTACCAATTGGTTCACTACTACCTCTTTAGATAAGGTCATAGTAGCATATATACCGAGAGTAAGCTGCAATTTCAACATGCCATTCTCGTATGATGGTTTATTGGATGTATTTCTCCTGCAGTCAACAGATTTTCCTTTGCTACGAATTGTAACGCAAGTCGGTAAAAAAACAAGTGGTGATGTCAGCATTCTTTGGAAGAATTCTTGATGACGATACGTTTAAGCTGGTCGTTTTTATTATAGTTAGGTTACCCCATTTGGATGTCCTCTAATGAGAACTGGATAAGGGATGTGGGATCTAGCTTTAAACACACGTTAAAAGTGGAGCATTTATTTGTAAAACATAGCCTTCATCATTGTCTACAAAAAGTCGATACACTGTTAACAATTCACTTTTCCTACTGCGTACTTTTGTGTCAGATGATTTTTCTTAATACTGGATTGGTATTTTACTCAGACTATTCATAACTGTTTTGCTGAACAGTAACGAAGTAGTATCATATCAGATCGAACACCAAAATAGCGAATGAGTCCGTTTAGAGTCGCTGTCACAACGACCTATTATTAACAAATGACACAAAAAATGGGAACATTTTAAATTGTCAGTCACCACAAAATTTTGTTTAGTCTAACACAACGGTTGTGCAAAATTCACTAACTGAGAATTCTTTTAAATATGTAGCTAGTTATGGTTATTATTTAAATTTTTATAAATCACTTGTAGTTAAATGGTTCGAATAATTTACTCATCATGATCCGATTGGTTTAGAAAAGTGTCTTAAACTCTGAAAGTTTTGATTGGTAGGAAGAAAGCCAATTATAACTCTTTGTTAAGCATACAATGCCAACAAGTCTACTATTAAGATCTGGGGCTGTTGAAGTGACTATGTGGTTTGGCCCTTTATACCTCCATTTTGTTATACAGACAGTATATATATATATATAGCACATTCAACTGAGACTTAAATATAAGGAGTGTGGCCTTAACAAAGAAGCCCTGGCTGTCTTAGGCAGTTGTGTAGTTCTGATTTCTCTGATTAATTTGGCATCTATAGTTATATTAATCTGTTTCCCTCGTGCTTGGGTTTGATAGACTTCAGAATAGGTTTTAGGACAAACATATTTTACGGGGAATTTTTGGCAGCAGCTTAATGTGATAAACCAACGTTCCGTTTTTCTCACGAGGACACTTCTGTCAAACATCCTTAAAGTTGGGATTGCTCTCATATTCCATTAGTTAAACGCCTCAGTGTTATTAATAAAGAAGGTGTAACACGCAAGCCAATTGTTTCTACTCTGGTTGTCCGTCACACCTGCGGACCAACTGTGGGGCAATGTGGAGACACCAGGGGACAGCGTTCTTCCAAAGTAGGGGTTCCAACAAGTCCTGTAAAAGGAAACAACAAGAAACAAACATGAGCCAAAGGTCCAGTAAGCCATGCACACGACTTACACAAACGATAACTAGAACGGCGCCGACAACACAGCAGCACGCTCCGTCACCAATTCAAATTCAACTCGTGCGCGCCTGCTCGTTTTGGTCGCACATTACACCTGTTCACCAGTTCTTGACACACTCGGTTTTAGCTGCACATGAAAGGCATCCACTATCTCAAGGCCAGCAATTTAACACTCGACGGGCGCAATAAGAAACGCAACGCGCGTTCAAAGTTAGTAAATGCTCCATTACTCTTGTCTTTCACCGGGGGCGGAACTGACCTTCGACTTATATTGTTGACCTGTTCATTCTGCCCGATATTTCTATCTTGCCTGCCTCAAACTCGATCGACCCAGCAGCAGAGTTGGGTTAAAAGTTTCCTTTTTCCCTAAGTGATTGACATGTTGAATGTGGTCGTTTTCTGTACCTTTTAAGGGGTGCTAGCTCACACACTGTAATTCGTAGACCATTGTAGTGAATAAGGGAAGCTTATGCTGAAAAAGTCAACAACATATCAATCAACTGTAGGGGTCTATGACTAAATGGCATCACATTTTAGAAAGTGGTTAACTAGGTTGTTTATCCTTCTTGATATTGACTGTATTACACCTGTCCACACTTCGTCTCACTGGTCCGCAGACCAGATCCCACCACACATGACGATCATTTTGCTAACAACTTCTAGGCACTTTTTTCAATTCCGTGTAAGATTAGTCCGTGGATCATCGCCACATTTACAACTTTCTCAATTCTGTTTTAACGTCTTTTACATTGAAACAAACACGGCGTAAACCCACACCACAGTACACACAAACACAGATTCATGTATACGAAACACTACAATTGATTCAATCAAATGCTATACATGGGCCATTTGAAGGGAGCCCATTTCAATGATCAACCAAACTGATAAGGACAATGCACTCACGTAGTACGCCTGATATCAGTTAAATCTAATCACAGCAGTTACATTCATGCTGAAGGCTGTGTGTGTATGTGGGCTAGTGGATGCCTATGACCAAAAGATGGCCAAAGATCATATCATCAACTGAGCAGACCATTGTGTTCATACAGATTGGTTGGTAATGAACTATCAAGATCTAAAAACAATCAGTGACCCCACTTTCATGGCTTGGAACCTGTATACAGATGTGTATGTACGTTTGAAACACTGGCTCCATGCTAAGTGTGCCTCTGGCTGCGAACCATTGATGTTTATCACAGATGTCAATGTGTGTTTCGTACGTATTGATCCAAAAAGTACGATCCCTTGTTTTTCAGCATGAAAATCAGCAAATCAGTAACATTCACTAGAAGGGCGGACACACGTTAAAATTCCTCACAGAATTTATTTACCACCCCTTCAAACACAGTTCGTACTCTACGATCAAGTGGATGATTGTCGGAACGCTAGGGCAACATATAGTGATTGACGGAAGCTCTGGGTTAATCTTATGTTAGTAAACGGTGGACACTTTTTCTAAAATAAACCATTGTTTGACTGTTCAGACTCAACAAGTTTGATTCAACTTATATTTGGATTAATGACTGAAATAAAAATATACCAAGATTCAACTTCCACTGCAGAATCGCCTGCTTCGAAGACGTTCTTTCGAACACAAGGATTTCGGAATCTGCTCCGTAGACTTGCACACTGGACCAACCCCCACATGCGACGCAAACACCGAAACAATAAACCGGAAGTGGTGTAAACGACCGCTCGTCGAAACTGCCTACGACGTATAATTCGACTGGTTTGCATGCACAAAACTGTCCTTCCCAGATTTTTCTATCCGGTGGTCTTTTGCTGAACAATTCACGCGTCACTTCTGCAGCATCTCGACTGTCCCCATCAGAAAGTGATCGATCGCTTTGCAACCGCTGGTATGTCACGCTAGAGATAACACCTCCCTTTCTCTGTACTTGCTCAAGCACATTTACGAATGTACCTGTTTACCATATCATGCGCCAACTCTACTGAACATGCAGTGGCCAATGACTACACGGTTCCTCTAGGAATCCTTATTGCATTGTGCGCTTCCGCTTGTCTGTTCTGGGTGCACCCTACTGTGTATGCCTGTAAGAGAAGGACTAATATCAACTCGGCATCATTTCCACACCATTACAACTAGTTACACTAAGCGGACACTTGCACCGTCTTAAGGACACATTCATTGTTCTACTCCTCGAGGTCGTTTCATTTGTACTATTTAGAGTATTGTATAACATACACGAAGGCTGTACGTACTCTTCGCTTGACGTTTATTTGAGTACCGGCAAGTGGACGTCAGCTCACTCCGCGTATTTTTCCTTTCCTTACTTGGTTACTGTCACTGGTTCCAGGCTAAGTTAGATATGAACAGTTGATGTGTTTCTGGACGTTGCTGGAAATGTATGGTTTGTTATTAGTCCGCATTGCGTAATTTTAGCTTCACGACTGCTCTAACCACAGTTCGGTTGCCTTTCAGAAAGGGCGTCTTAAATTGGTAATGGGTCAGGGCCAAGTGCATCCCCACTTGTCCGCTACAAAAACTGCCTGTCGTTCGTTGCAAAGGATATTCATAAGTTGGTTTTATCGCACCCCGGAGAGATAAATGACGCTTACTTAGCGATCTTGTGCAGTGGGTCAGCTAGCGGAGAAAGGCGGTACAGGAGGCATCGAACTTTGATGCGGGCACACCTGGAACATCTAGGTAAGAATCAAGGTTGTGAAAATGACGGCCGATTACACCACTACCGTTTCTGTAAGTGGGGTATATGTCAACGACCACACTGCACCCAGTCATTTTAACACATTCTCAACGAACATTCGACAAAAAGAACTGTCAAAAAGACTGATAAACAAATCAACCTAAAATGGATAGATTGAATCTCACTTTTTTGATGTTATCAAACTGAGTGAGACTGTGAGTAAAAACAATAGAACATATTTGTTTGAACGTCTGACGCAATGATACAATAAGCAAACAACATTTAATCTGCTGAGTATGTCAACCACTATTCTCAGATCAAGTCAGTGAGGATGCCGCTACAACAAAGTTACCCGAAAATGATTTGGTCTGACAGTTCCTTCCCAGCACTTATCATCGCCGGTCCAAGGTGCTCAATGAAAAGAACGCATGTGGAAAGGTGTGGTAAGTTTTTCTTCGACAGTTTTTCAAATTGCTCAGCCCTATTTTGCTTACATACAAGTGTCCACCTATGGTTATTAGACTGTGTTCTTGTAAGATGATCACCTTGAGTTTGTGCACTATCCTCTCTCTATTTCTTTCAGAGAAAATACGTGCACAATACGTTTACAGAAAAATACCGAGTATACGGGGATCATCAAAATATGACATTTCGCTGAGTGACAACAGTCCGTTCACTAACCGGGTCGCAGTATACCTCTGCCAGGTTCACATTTGCCACACCCCATGGGCATATCCCAGTGCCTGCTGGGTTCTGGTAAATTCTTTTCTGTTGATGGTATCATACGATGTTGAATTGGATAAACTACATTCGCGAGTTAACTGGCCTGTTATACTAGGTTATCTACCTGGTGATTACCATTCCTGCGCCCTACTGATATGGTCAAATGTCACAAGTTATTAAAAGCGGACATTTTGGTGGTCCAACACTGCATCAAACCATCAACAAATCATTGTTCTGTTGGGACTTTTTATTGGGGCCATGCTTGAAGAGATGGGTTGTAATCTCTCCGCGACACCGTTAACAGATTCCCCTTCTCTGTTTGTTGTTAACTATGTTACTGAGAATCGAATTTCAGACACCACCTACAATTGGCAGCATACACTTCATATACGAAAGGATTGGCATAATGGTAATCGTATGCGTCACTTTCGTTATCAGGGAGCGGAAGCGGTGTGTATCGATGACATTTTATTGAATTTCAAGACCTCCTTGTTTTAATATGTGCGAATAGCGAAGACTGGAAAAGTGTAGCTACAAAGGGTCCTGAACGTCCTGGGATTAGCTACAATAGGCACCTTTACCGAAAAGAGGACATTCGTAGAAACAGCGGAACTTCAGCATCAAGCTGGAATGTGGGTTTGTTAGATAACTAAATCTGATTTTAACCTTAATTGTGCTAGGAGCAAGAGAAAAATGGCTTGTGAACGGTAGACAAGATTCTCAGTTGCAAATAATCGCGGTTAAAATGCGCACATACTTGGCGCCGTCGACGTGTGGTCTGGTAGCTTACGCACTGAAACGAGATTCACTTGCGGAAGAAGCACACTAAGAACGGATAAGATGCTCACTGAAAAGAAGTACGTGACAATTTAAATCCTGCTTTGATCATAATTTTTAACAATGCGCTTGATTCTTATTGTGGTAAAGCGATATTCATCGAACTACCGTATTTAAATGACCAACTACTTTGACTCGCTGTGCGTTCTCCAACGTCCGGTGCTATCGAAGCACGTGGGGACACTGTAAAATGTAGCATAAAAGCGCTAGTGGAAGTTAGCTATCAGAGGACACTAAAAGTGGTTGTTACAGACTCTTATTCCGAAGGAGTTCCGACTACGCGAAGTTTCTCACTGTGCCAGAGGTTTGGTAAAAAATGGTGACCCACGCACAGAATGACACCATGATGAAGATTTACAAACACTATTATTTCCAGTTTCTGTTTTTCGGCGGCGTGGTTACAGCTTCAAGAGATGAAATCGTAAAATATTCTGAATGTGATGATGTAGGAATGCTCTGAGGCACTAAGCTGTGGAACACAGAGTATGCAGACCACAGTGTTCAAATGTCTGATGACTCACAGTAATCCACAAAGTCTTGGGCAAATAGAAGGTTTCGGGTCGTATGGGTCGTCTGCATCTACTGATTGCATGGTGTAGATTCGAGACTAACAAGGACCGGCACCTTCTATCGTTTTTGATGGTGAACCGTCGAAGGTACTATGGGATTTTGTGTACCTTGGGAGAAACATCAACGTTGACAAATTTTCCGATGAGATCGCATATCCTATAGCCAATGGTCGGATGACGTTTACCAACTCACGTCATCTGTGACACAAGCGTGATCTCAGTTTTTAATGAAAACTCGAGTGTGTAATACTAGTGTCTGATGTCGTTGTTATTGTGTAGCTCCGAGACCTGTTAGTTCGTGCGGAAGATGTTTACAAAATCTCCGTTGTCAACCCCCGGTGTTCTCAACGCATTAGCGGCGTGTTGTATGAATACGGGGTTGGCTATGGGGAAGTTATCTGACGTGCATTCAGCTGAACGAATCCTGCAGACCACTGGGCAAAGTTATCTCGTCTCATAAATCCCGTTGATTTCAAAGCATCTTTCGAATGCTCACCATACCTTGCCTTGTTCGCCGGTTGTGGACTAGAAGAGAGGCGTAAGTCTGATGGAAAGTGTACGACATAGATCACAGTATGAAAACACTGACACTGAAGCTTGTTTCAATAAGACATTTCTGCCCTTCTGGCTGGGAAACAAAGGACACTGGGCACTTCTGATTGAGTAGGCTATCTGACAAGACAAAGAATAAACGCCAACGGCTTTTGTTTCGCAAATCTTTAAGTGCACCGGTTTAATGTTTCTTCGTTTCTCTCTACTTCTTTTGCCCTCGCACAGTACTTGGCGCAGAAATTTTTCCCGATTGTTGTGACACTTTTCACCCTGCGCAGTTTTTGCTTGCCAAATATTATACACATGTAAGGTTTTGGTTGCAACTTAGCCTTACTAATAGTCACGTCGGTCATGAGGACACCCATGACCTCTCGATTATTGCAGTTCAAACTGAAACGGTGAATTTATGTCTCTCATTACAGAATATTCATCTAAAAATGGAGAGCCAGCCGCGAGTTGCAATTAGCTTCAAGACATAAACGGAGCCACGGGATACCTCGGCTCATTCACGGAGAATTCGGTTCGATTCATGTCAAATCTAACCCATCGAATGATACAGTTTTTCTTCTCAGACCGTGTTTGCATGGTTCCTTCCTCGAAACCAAAACGATGGACCACGGCATACCTTGAAAGTAAGTCACTGAGATGTCGGAAAATGAAAGACTGTTATTTATAACGGCTGTCATTTGTAGTGAAATGAAATACTTTCCATATATTTTACAAAAGGAGGCATTGGAACCGTTCCATAATTAACAAAAAGTAGGTTGCAGACAGCATTGCAAATACCGTAACGCTAACTCTCAACGATAGAGACTAAATCTTCTGATATATTGGTCTAATGAATAACGGAACGCGAAACAAGCCACTCAGCAGAACTGAAAGAGACCTAGTACTGTAGTGAAGATCCCCGATTACGAAAGCCTCGACATATCTCGGAGGAAATGATTGAATGGGACGACAGCGTCATCCTAAAAAAAATATGCTTAGTCCACAGATGTTAAACAAATTTTTGGTATCGTACTTTCATAATCAAGCCAGTCTAAACTGTTTCTTCAATACGGCTTGCGAAGGTTTCAGAACTTCGATGGTTCGGTTACGCATATTGAGGGTTTGAGGCAGAGGCCGATTCTCCCAGACGATGGTAACTTCTATAATACCAACGACGATGCTGAAGAAACACTGGTTCATCAGTCCTAAGTAGCCATACGGTATCTGTTGGTGGCATAACCGTAATCTTTAGGCATCAAATTCGTTAGAGACTCGTATATTCTTATTCCTTATGACATCCCAGACGAGTTCAATATTCGTACTGTTTATTCGAAAGGCAGATATTTCAGACTTCTCGTGATTTCGCGCGGACTCAAATTCAACATCAGTGTAGCGGAGGTCTGGTGTACCCGTTATACCTTTGCTCATGGCCTTGACAACCGAATTGCTTAGTAGTATATGGGGAGAAGTAAGAGCGATAATCAGTCATGTGAATGGGCCTATTCGACTTTGAGGAAGAAAGATGAAGGAGGAAGATGCTGTGGACAGACTGGGTGTAACTGTTGCCTGAGTACTTGGTATTTGGATTGTACACATGCTAAATACGATTATTAAATCGCTTCCAACAGTTCGATCAGAGAGTCTCCGTCCGAACGATCAGTTCTACATGCAAACAACTGCAACTGTACTACGTGGCTATTATCCATACTCACCGTGGAATACTGTTCACAGCTCCTCGGAAACGAACCGTCAGAAATATCAGTCAACCACTGCTGTTATATCAGTGATAAGGTCATTCACGATCGCTAACACATAAAGCACATGTTTCCGGATGATTATGATGGAAATATTGTCCGGTCGATAACAGCATGGAAATGAAATGACGTATTGTACTTGGGCTTTCTTGTGCTCTAGATAGTCCACATCTGCGATTGAAATGAACTTATTTGACGATTTGCACACTGATCATTTTGAATTGTTCAAGACCTAGCCACCGAATGGTCCGCACATATGTAAGATCTAATCGGTTTTCCAATTAGAACAAAGAAGCGGTCAAAGTGGACAGGGATAGCCACCCAGCTCGGATATAACGTCAAGAGGGCAGAACTACAACCTGCAATTTGCTGCATTTTCACAGGCGAATTGACTGACTATCCACTCACCTAAACATCTTACTACTGCTTCCTTCTCAATACGTTCGATTAGGTGACTTTTGTAGAATTTACTCAGTAACCGTTTTGTTAAACTTAGCACAATTCCATCAAGTTCGCTGTGTTGACCATCAGAGTCCGATATTTAGTGGTCGGTGGACAGGTGGAAGACTGATCAATAAGTTACGAGTTCGCCCCATGATGTTAGACGGAAGAGTATGGCCATAAGGTTCCAAGTAGGAGTGATTCAACGAACACGTGGATATCTCAACATTGCACATTGATGATGTTTCAGTCCATAAATAAGGTGCTATCTGATATAAAGATATAAATGATTTGGTTTTGTAAAGTATACCATCACTTACTACTAACAGTGTTGACGCAAAATAACCGGATATTACAAGAGCAGGATTATTTGACCGATCACTAGAGTTTGAGTGTTGTTTCAAAAAAAGCACTGCTTTTATGTTGTGAATTCATGACAAATAAAGGGTAGCATTTGTCAAGCAGTGTCCTGTACTTGATATGTGGCATTCACTACGACAGACAGGTGACATATGCAGCAAGTTCGTTTGGAATTCAGTTATTAGATGAACGCGGAGTGTTTAGCAGATGTCACCTAATCAAGCCATAGTAACAGGCAAGTGTATGCACTTAAAAGTATAACAGATCGAAATCGGTAAACGTGCTATTTTCTATACTTGATCCAGTCAACGGAATAATTGTATGTCCATATATTTGCACTATCTGCATGAGCTGTACGAGCTGGTTTTGTGCAACAGTCTGTATCACAGGAGAAATACATATGGTCAGTCTGACCAAACTGCACGTAGTAATACCTGATATAGTAGTAAATTAACCAAGTGCCGTATACCACTGAGGTATGTGTGCAAGAACTCTTGAAGTATTATCGCTAGGACCGAAATTCTGTTGTCCTAAGAATAGATTTAGGCAGTTGGACTTAGAAACTCAATTTGAAAATCTTTGTGAGCAGCTGAGTGATCTCCAACCATCATCAGCTGTTATTGTTGAGATGCTCAAAGTAACCCTAGTTCAGTCTTGTTATCAGTATCCGACCCGAAAATCAATGACTAGAAACATACTGACTAGGGAGCACTTGGCTTCATTGAAATCTCTAAGAAAGAACAAGAATATAATAATCTCCAGACCTGACAAAGGCGCTGAAATATTCCTGTTACATAAAGCCGATTACTTGAGTAAGATGAATGCATTAATGAAAGATAAAGCCAAATTTGTTAACGTACAAAACGCGAAGGACCAAATGACAGTTATTGAAAAGTCACTAACAAAAACACTTAGATGTATGAAGCAGAAGAGTCTGATAGATGCTGCAACTTTTGAAAGAATTAGACCAGTAGGCACTGTAATTCCTAGACTCTACGGGTTATCCAAGGTAAATAAAAACGGTGTACCACTACGACCAATTTTAGATATGTGTAATCCTCCGTACCACACAACGGCAAAATGGCTTGCCACGCTGTTAGAGCCAGTTTGAAAAAAATCTAGCCATTCATAGCTTGAGGGATTCCTTCGAATTTATTGACATTTTAAAGCAGCTGAACGTACTAGGCAAACGTATATTCTCGCTTGACGTCACATCTCTCTTGCTAATATCCAACTGAATGAAACGATTGAGCTTCTCGGACAGTATACTGAAAGTAATAATATTAGTGTGAGAATACCAGTAGAAGAACTAAAGCAGTTACTATATCGATGCACGTGCAAAGTTCAGTTTAAGTTCTTCGGCAAGATATACCGTTAAAAGGACGGGGTAGCAATAGGGTCACCACTAGGCCCATTGTTAGCTGATATCTTTATGGGAAAGCTAAAGTGTAGTTCATTAGCTGATCAAATAAAATCACTTACCCTTTACAAGCGTTATGTTGACGATATCATCTGTGTGGCAGATGAATCTAAAAACCTCAGAGAGATACTGACCCACTTCAACTCAGTGCATAAGAATATTCACTTTACCCTAGAGGCCGAATCACCCGCAGGTATAGCGTTCCTAGACATGCTCATGTCTCATCGCGAAGATGGCACGATTAAACGGAAGGTGTATCATAAAGCAACTGGGACGGGTTAATATACAAACTTCAATAGTTTTGTATCATTAAGACAAAAGAGTAACCTAATCCAATGTCTGGTAGATAGGGCCACGAAAATATGCTCGAGCGACAGCATCGAAGAGGAGAGACAGTTTATGTTTAATACACTCGTTGAGAATGGCTATCAGGAACAATTTATTCATAAAAATATGCTAATAAGCGCTAAGATAGATAAACCACAAACTGCAGAAAAAAGTCTGTTTATATCTCCTTTCCCTTCAAGGATGATAGTATCGCTGAAATCGTAACCAAGAAGCTTAATATAGCAATCAATGAAACGTATTTCGCAGCTCAACTACACGTTCAGTTTACCTCCACACCAGCATTACGCTCTCAGTCGGTAGATATATTGCCTGTTCATGCCGGCTCTTTTTGTGTTTACCGTTCCGTTTGTTCCTGTGGAACAAGCTACGTAGGCCGCACAACACGTCGATTATCCGAACGTATTCAGGAGCACCAACCGGTGTGGCTGACGCGAGGATCGATGAGGCCCTGTTCGTCTGCGATCGCTACGCATTTGATCGAGTCAAATCATCTGCTCAATCAGACCGAATCGTTCAGGCCAATCTACCGAATATGTGGCATACAATCGAAACAGGTCAAAGGTCGTATACTATCGATTGCAGAGGCGATTGCAATTCGCCTATACTTACCACCACTGTGCACTCGAAAACGGCTTGTCAAAATGTTGAATCTTCCATGGCCGTGTACGCAAACCCAGGATAGAATGATCGTATAGATGTAACGTATCTCTCGTAGGTTTCGCACAACTCACGTGGTCAATGTTATGTAACTAAGTCTCATGACTCAAACCAGACAGAAACTGTTGACAGACGTCTTTCGCTTCAGTATTATGTTATCTACTGCCTCCCACCAAACCCATATAAATGTGCTGTATTTAGCCTGATGATGGAAAACCGAAAACGAGCTTGTTTACTATGCGTTTCTTCTTATGACTAAACCGTGTATATTCATAGCATTGACGCAGAATACTCTGTAAATTAGAGCACGAAAAGTGGATATTCGAAGCTTTAACTGTTATTGATACGATCCTGTTTGTTATGATCAATTTGTCAGTCTTTAGTAGAGCATGTGTTCTACGGTATTCGAACTGAACGGTTACTCATATTCCGTGGTTCTAAATCAGTCACCATCATAATAGCCACAATACAACAAGTCTGGTTAATGTACATCCGTACAACTTTTGTTCACTTTATCATTCAGCATAAATTTTAATAGTAAAACCGATAAGGTTTGAGAAGTTGAATCGTAAGCCATATTCTTTATGATTGTTCAGTGTACAATTTCAAGGCCAAAGTTTCAACAAACATGTTTCAGGCATTTCACCAAAATAAATCAGACAAGTGCAAAATGAACATTCTTTCTCTTGGACTCTATTTCAACTTACATTGAAAGAATACAAGAGTTAGTGTTCACGTCTGACACAGTAACCCAAAAATATCTCAATACCAAACCGTCTGAAGGAATGAGCGCACGAGAATAGTTCTTCAGCAAAACTTATTGTCGTGTTAGTCACAAGTTCAGAACTAAACGGAATAATAATACTCTGATATCTAACAAAAGACCGGTATGTTTGTAATACATGAACACGACAGTGAAAATGACAGATTCCTCAAGCAACAAAAATACACTGTCTGATATCACCTTCAAGTCCTGCGGTTGAGACAAGTTAGATGTTTTATAGTGCTTTTAAGTAGTCTGACGTTTTACTCACTTGAAGAAAATTAAATAAGACCCACTTGCTAATCGTAACAGAGATTCCCTCAAGAGGAACGTGTTGAGTTCTACCAAGGACCTTAGTCGTTCACACCCTTTCAAATGAGTTTCGATTGTCTTGGAGTTTATTCTGCGATTTGCTTTTAGAATCACATTTCGGGTAATGCATAATCCAGTTTTGCGTATATCATTATCTCCTGTGATCTCATAACCACGGTAATTAAGCGAAGATGAAGTTCCTTTTATCATTCCCGTCTGGCTCATTTGTGAGTATGTACTCAAGGCAGGAGAGTATTTGACCCATACTCCAACGTATACAAGTTTACCAGTTTGATGTGTGCGAGTCTTCATACGATCAGTTCTTTCACCACAAGTCCAATGAACTTACCAAACGCTAAACATCATACCAATAGGTTAGGAATATATACGACGTGAGACTTCATTTTTCTAATTTACACGGAAATGTGTATCGTTCCGGTTACAAAATACCCTTTTGAGATGTCCTGTCCCGAATCACTAAAGGTCCTCTACACATCCTAAGTCGGCTAGTAATGGAACTAACTGCTTACTCACGATAGTATACATCCACGATTATCGTCTGCTTTAAAGAGTTGTTTCTTTTTACATCTGCAATATGAGGGATGGTTCAATGCGAAGCCTGCCAGAAAAGCGATTATGTTGCACCGAGGGAATCCACTTGACTCAATACTGGTTGAGGCTTTCATGCGAAAGATTGAACAGGAAACTACAACTAAGCCACCACTGTGTAGATGTTGTATTGACTTCAACGTAATCATTTATTACAATGGCAGCCACATTGGGCGGTAAGTGAAGAGGTCAATTTCTTCGCACCGTAGTTTGTCGATAACATGTGCTCACACACAAAATTGCAAGAAATAGCTGGCGTGCGGTTTATTTCAAAATGATATGCGTTGAGTTGAACGCAGACTTAATGAACTTCATTGCATTTGTTAAGCGACGATATTTGCTGAAATCTCGTGCTTATAATTTTTCATCCGAAGGGGACAGTCTTTTGCGATACGCATTCCGGTGATCTAAAACCACGAGTGATAAAACAGGCCACACAGCGAAATTGGTTGGTTCGCTTGGAACATTCCATTTTTACCGTCAGTAACATGCTCACTGACTACCAGCTGCATGTGGTGAGAGTGGCAGGAGAACGAGAAATGACTGTTCAACAGTCGCGTTATTCTTAATGCGGCGTTCAAATGGGTTGAAGGTGCAGCATGCAAACTCATGCAAATTTCTCACCAAAATTGTGATTACTGCCAAGTTCACTTCAGCAAACTAACCTCCGTCTCCCCTTTCGAGACTAACACACTCTGGCAATAGACACAACTTACAGCCATAGCGAATGACTCACAAACGATATCTCTTAGGAATGAATTACAAGACTTTCAAACTTGAAACCTTCTCGATCTGTCTACCTCTATGATTCACCTGTACAAATAAGCTTGTCACACCTGTTTTCAAAAACATTCGTTATTTATCGAAGGCGTTCAGAGGTAATTCATCAAAGAAGCAATGAGACTGAAAAAACTTCAGGCCCATAGAAGTTATTGAAGTTGTGTCGATCATTAAATTACTGCAGATACTTAAGAGTTGACTTAACCGTGGTTCATAAAATTACCACACACCACCTCGTCCATCAGTATACCCTCAGCACCAGACGGAGGTGGATGGTTAAAAAGTTACTCTTTGACACTAGTGTGCAGAACAGTCGAGTTGCTGTGTAGACAGAGTTTCTATAGAGTTCTAGATATGTCGACTGGTCTGAACAAGCTGGGAGCCTTGACTTCATCGGCAAGCACATGAGAATTCCCTGGCTACTTGCTTTGCGCGATGCACCCACTGATCTTTAAGTGTATATATCTCTTAGCGTGCTACTTTTGTATATTTCTTAATGGCGCGGTAACCTGATCGTGTGTCAGTAACTTCAGTCAAATCGCCATTTATTCCTCAACAATTACTCTTCCTCTGGCCTGTAAACCCATAAAATGTTTTTCGGTACCAACATCAATCCCTGTTAGTTAGTTAAAAATAACTGAACAATTTTTGGGACAGCCAGTTAAAGATAAATCAGCTTGTCCCTATTGCAGACAGTCATCTTATTCCTTGGATATCTTCACATAGTTTACTCAGAATCGGTGCATTTGGTAGTTTAAAAGCACGTCTGTTACTTGTGAAACAGCGCAGTTCACTACATTCCATTTAACGCGAGTAATCTACATCGACAATTTGGGAACAGGCGCTTCCCATCTCTGTTCGTGGATGACTGGTTTATGTAAAACCGACTTTGCTGATGGTTTATCAGTGGAATGACTGATGGTATCCCTTGTGAGGTCGCTCAGTTACCGTCTCCTAGACAAGACCAGAGAGAACAAAACTGTCATTTGTATTTGGTAACCTAAAGGCTCGGTCAACCACCCGACAGATTAGATCTCCGTTTGGGCGTCGTCACTGCCGCTGTGTTGTTCAGGTCATTTTCTTTTGTGTAATCAGATCATTCGAATCTGGTAACTCATTCCAAATGCCTGGATAAGATCTATCCAACACCCGCCTGAGTGTGTGCGGTGCGTGTGCACATGTGCATGTGTGTGTGTGTGTGTGTATGGGATGGATAGACTGGGCGATTGCCGTACGGTCTTATTCCTGTCACAGGCGTTTCGTCGTGTGTAGAAACATACTCTAAATACGAATGACGATGTTATCTAAATAAGGCGTTTACCAACTTTTAATCCTTTTCGATTCACTTTAGAATAATCTTCTCACCGTGAGCGTCATATACATTTCCTGCTACTTTGGAAACGCTAACCCGAAACCCGTTTTGCACTGCCTTTCAACAAACTGCCAACTGACAATACTCTGTTAAGTTGGATGAACGTAGTCCGCCCAAAGTTGTCAATTTGAGACAAATACAGTCACAGTTATGTATTCGTGATGTTAATATTTCAGGTCGCTACCCACAAAATCGAAGTTTCGTTCCAACCGGCTTCTTGGTAGATGTCTGCTAGGATGTCCGATTGGGTCATATCCAAACTAAACATGAAAAAAGCTTTAGTGTGTTTTCAGCGGTACTTTGAAAACAACTTTTTAGTGTGTACTTCTCGACAACTTTCGTAACGAACGTGAGAGAAATCGTTTGTCGGAAAACAAAAAGATTTGTGTGGGCAAATATAAAAATACTGGGCAGACACCAGATGAGTTCTGCGCGTAAGCACGCTACTGTAGTTTCGTGTTCAGGTTGGTTATTTTCCAGTCGCAATAACAAGAAATGATAACGGGACTCAATGACAAGCTTAAACAGTGCAAAAACAGGACATATTTAAGATCGTTTTAACGGATCAGTCTGTTCATGGAAGGCGTGCAGTAAATCATGTTGTTGAACGTAAATAAATCAAGAAAAATTTTACGAGTACATATCAAATACCCGTTTCTTGCATCACCGAATCTTTGTAAACATGAGAAAACATTAACGGTATGATGCCAACTAAATTGGTTTCACCTGTATACACCGTCAACTGATTCCTCGGCAGGAGAAAATTGTCTTGGACGTTTCGGTCGGTTGAATTGATAAATTTAGATAGCTGATGGTCGGTTGGAGATCAAATAATTCAACTAGCCGGTCTAAATTTTCCACTGTCACTTTAAGCATGTTGTCCTATTTATTGAACTTTGGACGAATTTGATCACCATGGAACTTTCAGACAAGCAGGTACCCCGTGAATTAATCGACAGAATCACCTGCGCATTACTCTATGCACTAAGGCAACCTTATGCTGGTTGTAGTTACGAACACACGCCATTTATTCTGTGACAACTGTTTCGAACGATACACTGTATTTCCAGCCATGACGCCATTTCACTGTTGTGTCTCTCACCGATTATGCTGCTCATACTGGTCGTGTGACGACCAGCGGTGTCATCAGCTCTCAGTCGAATGTGTCGTTCACCAGCATTTTCTTATTTGTACTCTTTACGTTAAAGTTGAAAGGTACGGCATAAGGAATGGTTTGACCGTCTACCTTAGCTGTTAGAAAGGCATGCCTGAAGTTACTGCCGAAGCATTGTCGTTAATCGTATACTTAGGAGTGGTGTGTAGAGAACGAATTTGTTGAATGCTTTACTGAACACAAAATACAGCGAACACGGTTGGAGCAAACTGACTTCCACCAAACTGACTACCATCAAAATTTTCTGCGTCCCGAAGCGTTTAATGTGTTTTGCGTGAACAACTTTAGACTTCGTGTTGGAGGTGGTCATTAGTGACACTTCATACTACATAAAGAACGCGTCAGAAATATCAATATATTTTAGTTCTTCCGTTGACAGATGTGGAGGATACTACGACTGTTGCATTGTTGTTCAGAATTGCAAAAGGCTTGCCAGCCTCTGTAGCATTGTCGGCTGAGCTGTTCAAATTCGTCATTCATCCATGGTCAATGGACTCAACTTTGTGCTGATGCGTCAGTCTGTTTACCTTCCAGATCACTGTTGTTTTGTGAATTTTTTTTTAAACTACCACCCCATCTGTGAACATGATATAAAAGTTTACGACTGGAGTCAATTCCCGATGGCTGAAGTATTGTCTTGAAACACCAACAGTGTGCTTCAGCAAAAATAGACCAAACGCACAGGTCGTTCAAACAACTTTTTGTCCATCGCTGGCACAGTCTTGGCAGCAACTATAAGCTGTGACTGAATTGGTGAGTAATCATTCTCTGCGTTTGGTTGCAATCGAGAATCTTCTCGAGGAGGAGGAGATTGGTTAAATGTACATGATCTATTAAGTCCTGAAAGGTATCCCTTATCTGACGACTTTTGTCAGCAAGTACACACTAACTAAGGTTTTATTCAAGTCAAAAAGTGAATGCGTTTCTTACAAGTGCAGTCACGGGCAACCAATCATCATCATCATCATCATCATCATCATCATCATAATATACAGCAATACATCAGTGGTTCACACTGATGTTTATGTGCCACACAACCACGAAGAAGAAAAAGCAAACGCTGTATAGGAAGAGAGAAGAAAAAAAGAGAAAGGGAAGGGGACCTGACCACTAAAAATAGTTACGTTCTCATTCAAACCTACAACACCAAGGCGCCTACACCTTGCAAACAAACAACCGAGCTGCAAGTGAAAGTAAGGCTGTCACTGTCCCGCGTCATGAAGTGCACTCACTTCACAGACAACCCGTGAAACTGTAAGATGATTTGGATGCATCTTCACGGCTGTACAGGTAGATCATGTTAACGCCTGTGAGTCTTTGTCGTTCAGCGAATCTGATACTCCATTCAAGTTCAAGCTGGCTGTTGATGATTTTTAGTTGAGTTCTTATTAAACTGTGTCTTCTCGTTATGTTCCAACTTATTTCCAATCTGAAGGCGGCTCTTTATTTTATGTCTTAACTAGGTAATCGTTCTATTAACTTGACTGATTAACTTGACTAATCTAATATAAGTAAATTACTGGAAGAAGTGTTGTTTAACGTGCAGAGGAACAGGTATTCTGAAGGAAGAAAACGGTTGCACAGATACTTGTAAATGATCATTAAAGTTCCTCAATCTGTTACAGCCGGTACTCATAAGTAGGAGCGTCCCTGTGTATCCGGGACATGTGTAATATCATGCGGGTTTACTAGCCAGTTGGGCAATTCATATCAACCTATGGCAATCCGCGGGAAGCGAACGGCCATGATTAACGGTCTGGCACTGTGAATTAGCCCATACAGCACCGGGACTGCGGAACTGAAGATCGATAACGTCACTACTGGTTAGGTCAAAGGTGTCCGTATCTACAGTCGTTATCTGGTCAATCATTTCAGCACATCCCCACAGAGAATCCGATAAAAATTAGTCGATAGAAAGGAGACGAATTGACGGATAAAATGAATTAACGAAATGAAACAGGCTCCATTATTTCCAGTACTGTCGACTTTAATGAAAATGGAAAGGAGCAGGATAAAACGCACTTGATCGAATAGTAGCTAACGAGTTCTATTGAACCTCTGAAAGATTGCTGAACGATGAATGGAACATTTGGCCGTTTACCTTTCTGGTCAAGAGTAATTATGTTAACACACTACAGTCGCATCGAGCCTCTTGGAATGTCTCATTTGAGTGAGCCATACATGAAGTCTTTTACCGTAATTTGAATCCACCCGATACAAAGAATGACCGTATGCCCAGTTATTCAGGGTTGAATTATCGTGATGTGCGACTGTATACGAGACCGAATATCTCTCAAAAGACAAGTCTCAGGAAGCCTATGCTATCGCATATAGCAGCAGTCAGCCTAGACAGAAATGTTAGAGAAGTTGTCGATCAGTCTCATTAATCTAACTACTTCTGAAGGCGTTGGTCACATAAGTTGAGGTCTGCATTCAATGGCGCATTTGCTTACACTTGATAATGAAGTTTTAGAATACTTATCTTATCGTACACAACCTTCACAACCAGAATTGTGGCAAGCCAATAGACAACTTAGCTTTAACGATCTGTTAGTCATAACTTACAACTGATCGTGGCCTATGACAAGGATGATTTGGTTATAAAGAATTACCGTAGTTTGATGTTTTCGGAGGATAGCTTTGATAACCACTAAACGTGGATGGAAAGACTATACAGTTATAAAATTGATGGTTTGAAAGGAGTAAGGGTTACAATTGGATCCTCAGAATTGTCACATGAAACAACTTAGCAGAGATTATATTGGCTGTTGCCTAAAATCAAAACAGTGAATCCATTTGATTTCGGACTGTGTCTGCAAAAAGCAAGTTAGTTTTCAACTTCTGTGGTCACATTGATACGAAATTCGAGAGTGTTGCATAAAACCTGGCGGTTCCAAAAGAGTTCCATTTATAACTGGATTAAACAGTGTTGATATCCGTAAGATGAGCGTTGTTGTTGAGGGAAATAACGGTTGTGTATTACAGTGCTGCCTTTCCCTGAATATAAATCCAAACCTACGTTATGCGCGGTATGGATTACTCCTATATATATATATATATATATATACTTAAATGGATTTCATAACTAAATTTAGCTTAACGATACCAGATGATGAGCTACCGAAACATAGGTACCTAGAGCGGAGATGCTCACTTGAATGAATGACATCCGATAATGAATGCTGTAGAACGTAGTTACCATAGTAGTAATGTCACGTGGTTCAGGTCCCGTAGCGTGCATTTCGAGCCATGTGATCAGTGCCTATTGGGGTCCTGACGGGATCGGGGCTATGTTATAGGTCAGTCCATTAGCGATTTTAGCTATTCATTTCGATTTTTGCAGTTTCATATTTCGGGCGATATTTTAATACCACATGAAGCCTAGATCCATCCAGTTTGACAAGACACTACCTGAATTGGGCTACCTGCTTGCAGTATGTGAAACCATGAAAGCTTGAAATAGTTGTGATTTAATGACCTAATACTGCGTAGCCAAAACGGAAACTTCAGAGTATGGTTAGCTTAATTCTTATGTAGACTCACCTGATCCAGGGTGGTAGCCGGACTGAGATTAGAATAGTTGGCGTTCATCCAGGGAGCCGGTCAAATGATCAACATATGTGGCAGGTGATCTCTGAGGGTGAACGATTATAGACACTCCACTTACCTGAAAGTGAGGATTATGAGGTAGCACGTAAGTCCATCAGTTCGAGCACATTTGTTAATGGACGTTGAACATTGGCGAACTGAAATGAAATGTATCGGCAGCACGGTTGGTAGTCACCGATTTAGCAGTAACCTGTCACGACGATCGAAGCTAAAGGACGCCTGCACATAACTCTCACCACAGGTAGCTTATACTGCACTGCCTGAGGTTCTACTCAAACAACGTACCTCACGTGTAACCTCGAGGAATTAATACAGGGATGTGTGTGGATGGAAGGCTTTGTGGTTAGCTTGTAGATTTGATTGGTTAGATTGTAGATTTTAGTCTAGTAAAAGAGTGAAAATTTTATCTCTCGGAAACAAAAAGCAGGCATATGAGCTAGATACAAGCTAGGGAGAAGGATATCGAAAATTCAATAATTAGATATTTCTCTATGGATGTAAACATAAATGCACCGTATATTGGGAGGAAAGTGAACAGATATGTGCTGGGAACCACACAATGCCTTCAGCCTACAATACATCAGCTGAGGAAAAAGAAGCAAATGACTGAAAGCCATTATGACACAAGTTACTGAGGAGGAGAGTTGATTATTTACCCAACGACATGTTCTGATTACGTCGATGGCCTACCTATCCGAGATGACCAAAGCATTTGCTGCCGTATTCGTCGAAAAGCTATATGGTCACGTTACCACAACCTAAGGTCCATTCGTATACCGCGTCCCTCTCTTAACAACCAAGTGATTGCCGTTTATCGACTCATTTGATGCCCGTCTTAGTCTTATTCCTCCAAGTGGTGCGGTTCATGGCTATATCCTCCTATGATCTAAAATTGATATTACAACGCGGAATATTAACTTCGATAACACATTGGAATGGTAGTCTCTGGCCACCAGGATTTCGCTTATCCGATTTGAGCTTCTCGTGAAACAGCTAACTCCGAATCCGCTAGTCAACCAACAGATCGACGTGCATCAGTCGTTGCAGAAAATTGAACGTTAACATGGCCTCTATCCCGTCCGTACTCGTTCGCCGAAGTTGCTCAGTGTTAGCAACCATGTCCAATCACCGAACACACGATGTGTCCAGGACGTTGCAGATGAAAACGGCTGAAGTGCCGCACAATTCGGTGGTACAGCGTCCAGATTACATTACTGTACAACAGCGTGGGCATCGCAGTTCAGCAGAAGACAAGCGATTTTGTTTTCATATTCAGACTGTGATTCTTCCAGATGTTTCTTTCAAGCAGTCCGAAAGCAACACTAGCTTTCATCACATGAGCTCGAAATTCACGGTCTACAGACGGATCTGTCGACGGACTGCTGTCTAAGTGACGGAAGTTCGTGCAGTAATCCAAAGTGTTCCCATTGATGCAGATTCTGTATGAAAACAAATTATCTCCGCTCAGATAAGTCTGAAAGAAATAAAATGTCCTACTCTCGCGAAAGTTCTCAGTGAATCATAGAACAGTAGACGTGACGAACAATTGTTTTCGATAATTCACCATCAGATCAATACAATTATATAGATTCAGCAAAATCAAAAACTGTGTGTACACAAGATAAAGATGTTTAGCAGAATGTCATTGGATCAAGCAGAACGTTACAAAATATCTAGGCTTGCATAGGTCACTCGGGGAGCAAATCACCAGTGTTAACGATGGGTGGTTTGAAGTTCCACCCATCATTACATCACAAAGTTATCGATTGGAGTTTGGGTGTATTGACATCCAAACCAAGTTTGGAGGTGACGGCCTTGAAAACTGTGACCACTTCCTGCAGTCCCTGTACGTTCTGTGTGACTTGCGCTATAGCGTACTCAAACAAAAAACATTCGCATAGTCCATCTATGTAACCGGTTTGCAGTGCCGAAACATCAAATACTCAACAGCCTGAACACCGTCCTGTAAGTGTTGTAGGGTAACCTTTGGCATTGTGGTCAACTATAAACCAGCGGAGGTTGAGGCTATGTCACAACCCTGCTTCAGGCCAGTGGCAAGGTCAAAGTCATCCCAGACTGATTCGTACGATTACACCTTCTCTTTCATAACCATGGGCAACATTTTAAGCAAATTGACAAACTTTTTCAAACAGCCGAACGTACCATGCACCGTCCATGTTGCTTGTTTGGTAGGCTACCAAAATATTTGCCCGTACTTTCACGGTGTCGTTCGGTCGTGTGCATCCTGGTATCTCAGCTTCTGACCAACAGGATTTCGTGTACCTTATCTCAGTTGTCCATACAGCACCTGCTTCGGCATACGGTCATCGCCCATCCGACGGACGTGACCCAGCCGACGAAGCTGATTCAACGTCAGAAAGGCTTCCATCCCGTTCATGTCCGCTCGCCGCAGAACGGATACCATACACACACACACACACACACACAAAGTCATCAGTGCGCCGTCACACGCAACGCTTACTCAATCAGTGGGGTGAATGTGAGTTTGGTTGTTAACGCGAAGATTACCAGTAACTCGAACTTAGTTCAGACTACCTCCACCGGATGTGCTTAAACTAAATCTCTACCAATCACAGTGCGGCAGCAGTTCAAGGATGCACATCATTTAGCACATTATCATTGACTGGCCATGAATTTGATGTTAATGTAGTTTAAAAACATAGTGTCCGTAGCCGATTATCATACAGTGCACCAACTTAGGGAGAACGGAAAACGGTGGCATGTCTAGATCGAAGTTATGAATGAGACAATTACCTTGTTTACATTACAACAGTTTGTAATGATCCGTGGAGTGTTTTGAATAGTACACAATATATAGTGAATGACAACTAGTGTGCCGTAAAGCATTTTATTGCAGGTTCACATCCTTTTTATCTCACGGTTGTCAAATGTTTGCTGCTTCACGATTATCTGCCTAGAATATATGGCCAAACCACACTGAAGTTCGGTGACGGTTGGCAACTATTCGATAATTCAGTTCAGTGTGAATTACCCTGGTCTACTAGCTTATCATATAGCCTTTACAACTTTGACGTTGTTATCAAGTGATTAATCTTTTATCACGCATCTAACAAACAGGCAGATAAGATAAACATACAGTACTCGTGAAATCTGTGTACTACTGGTTGCAGCACCAAGGATCCACAATTATCAGATCATCCCAGATCGGTTGATTCTTCGTCTAGTTCACTTTTTTGAATGCTATGATAAACCAATAATATACATGGTCTATCAAGTCTTGGCAGTGAATCGGCGCTAAAGTACACTCCTTCAGTCTTTTTGAATAATCAGTTGATCCCGGTGTTCGCTGCTTTTGTCTCCCTTTAAAGTACCCAATGTCAAGGGTTTATTGGTCATAAAGTGGCCACCTAAGTGCGCCGTTGACCTCCCGTTTGCATCCAGGTGAGCAACATTCAATTTCTCCCCCCGTGCCATGTATGCTAGTCTACCTTGATACGATACGACTGCGAATCACGTACCACCCTCGAGTGTTGTGATCCACTTGGATCTGACTGGTATTGCAGCTAACCATATGTGTTAAGCCTTACCTGAAGAGGGATGCAGGGTTAGTATTGTAAAATGTTTCAATGACCCATCCCAGGTTGAGGTTCCACTAGACACAAATATACAGTAGGCTTGCTAGATTGTTCAGTGCATGAGTGTCGCTATCGTTCAGCCAGATATACATCATTATTCACAGGTAGTTCAAAATGATTAGAATTTAGACCTCAGCTCCTTTGGTTTCGCGACTTTACATCAAAGTGAGCAGCAGTAGAATGTGACAGCAAACTTTATGCAGTCTGTTATAGTGCAAATCGCTTTACAAAAGTTGACCATTGAAAAACCGGACGCTGCATGGGTATCGTATATTTTCTAGGATATTTGCATAATGTCTTGAACCCTTTGGAAAGTAGTCTTTATGAGTGATGGTCGTCTCAAGCTAGAGCGTAGTACTTGCAATTCGAACTATTGGGAGACATCGATCACACGTGGTTTTGCGGCCGATACGCTTGTGTATGCAATCTGTTGATTAGAACTCACAGCACAATACCCTGTTTGTTCAGTGGTCCTGTTCGTCCACGTTGTGTGTACACCTGATAAAGCAAGCGATGTGAGAACAACAACCAACAGTTCATTCTTTGTGTCGTCAAGGTTACGACTGGCCTATGCAGTTCTTATCTGTATCTTGCAGGCTGTCACACTGGCAGTGGATGTTTGCACTCGCATTCGTGTGTGTGTGTCTGTGTTTGAGTGTGGCGTCCTACTGTTTATCCAAGCGGGGACAATTTATGTCTTATCGGGTATTTTGACCGGTACGCAAACGTAGCTCCATCTAAACTGATCCATAATGGCTACAAATTAGGATCTTCCATATTGGTGGCCCTGCTGTAGCTTATCAGTTCATCAACCTATCTACCTGCTTCAACAAGAGGTTTTGTCTTTCTGTATGCTTAATCATGCCACACCGTCCAAAACCGATAAGCGATAAGCTCGCAGTCCAACGGCATAATGTCCAAATATCTATAAATCGTGTTGTACCGAAAAACAATGTGTGGTTGTATCTCTTGATCTGTCGTTGCAGATAGGCTAATACATACGACCGCCAAATGTTGAGCAACCAAAGTATCTTGATGATAGTTAAGTCAACTAAAAGTCTTTTCTGACATCAACAGTCATGAATCGCTTTCTCCAACATGGGGTACAATTTGCACAGCACGCTTTATCACAGTTGTGTTGACAGAATATCCACATGTGCAGTAGCAGTAGGTTTGTATGAGATAGTTCATTCAATTCAAATCAGTGTGAAAATTTCTACCTTACGTTGGAAAGGTTAGAACGGACCGCGTCACTTCGGATTTACTCAACACAAGAATATCTTTTCGAAAATGGGATTGATGTTCACCACTTTCCAGCAGAATCAAAGACATTGGAAGGTCGTTTTGCAGGATGTTTGCAACATTAAATATTATCACTGCTGTCGGTCGGGACTGCACCAATACAAAACGGAGACCAAAATTTTGGGGCACACGCATATCATTGGTCAGATCGGTGAAATATGAAGATTAAAAATCAGTAGCTTCGCGTATCGAGGACTGACTCATTATAAGTGTGGCTTATGTTGGTTCATTAACGCTCAGAATGCGTGTCACACCGATCAGTTTTAGATCCATATTCACGGACCTGATATCCAAGTAATCAGGCCTACTTTATCATGTGGATTTGCCTCGGATTGTCCGATGCGCCACTTCCACAATACATTTGATCCGTGTTCCTTCATTAAGAAACATGTTCAGTGATGAAGTATTTGCTTATCTTATCCATCTATCGTTGAATGTATGCTTACTCTGAACGTCTTACTGGGGCGAATAGCCTGTGACCTGAAGTGGATAGAAATCTTTAACGCGACTCATTGTATGTTCACTAATTTCGATGGTTTTATCACCTATGCAGAATAAATTAACAGTAGCATCGGTAAACGATTAGATGACATACGGAGTACGTGACCTAACCATCGCAAGCTGTGTACCGTAATTAGTTGACCAATTGATCGCGCATCCCGAGCGTTCCGGAATACGCGCCGGCGAACTGCCACATTGCTCACACGATCAGTCCACTTAATAGGAGCCAATCCGCGAAGACAACGATGGTCAAACACAGCAAGCCTGCTAATGTCTTCTTTGTGAACAGGCCAGGTTTCCGAACCATAAAGCAATATGGACCGCACACCGGCATTATAT
>JTDE01001402.1:13730-28181 GCA_014338405.1 Paragonimus skrjabini miyazakii | reverse complement strand
GAAGTGCACATCCAATCCTGACATCGAGTCGTAGAGTGGACATTTTCAGAAACAATCAGCAAGAGTGAAATAACGTCAGTCACAGTTTGCATCCGATTGGCAGTCTGAACAGTCATAGTAGCCAGAGTTGGGGAGAGAAGAGATAAGCAAACAGGTGATTACCGCGACTGTTGTTAGCATTCACCGGAATTTGGGATTTGGCTTAGAGCGAGGGAATGTAATTTCATCTGTTATTCTACTAATTGTTACCAGAGTTAACGACAAATGGATCATGAACAGGAGGAGGAAACAGATAAAAAAACTGATGAAAAATGAAAACTGATTGCTCAGTGTGTTTATCAAGATAGAGACTTGAATTGCATCGCGCAGAATTTAACAACAACGTGTAGATCAGTTGTGGCTACAAACCATGAAGTTGCACTTGGTCTCTGACCAGAAAAGTGTGCAGCGTTGGGGAGACATGCCTCAACGCCGGTTGGCTTATAAGCCAGCGTTAATTTATTGCTTGGCCGTCAGGCTGTCTTTTCTTGCCTACCACTTGTCTTTTAACTTAGGCTCAACTGCATGCCTGACCATTGTTCATTTTTCCACCCACTAAGTTATCAGCCTATCCGACACTCCCACTTACATATCAAGCAGTCCCGTTAGTCAAAACGCAGAGACTAGCCTGCACAAGCATCAGCTGTCAAAGCCAGATATGCTACTTGAATAGTCATCACTTGACTGAGTCAGGTTTTACATTCATATATATGTACGCACGCACCTTCTTTGGGTAGAAAATCAAACGTCGCGGTTTTGTCTCAGGTGCTGCAGACTGACGGATGCCAATCAGATTTCTACAATACGACTGCTTTAATTGCGCTGCCACCGAGGATGAAAACAATTATTCATTAGTCCTAACATTTAACTAATCAACGACTAGAAAACTTTCGGTCTTATTTATGGAAGGTTACATTAGTCGATAGTGTACGTTAGCCATTTTCATTAGTGATAGCAGGAAGCATTAATACAACTAAGAAGACCCATTTGTGAAAAGTTGATAGTGAGCCAGAATAATTCCGAAATATCGTTTTGAGAAGTATGTTGCAAGAAGAAAGCCAGATTAGAGCGGAACTCCTAATATACGTGTTGTTTGATATGTTTTGTCGAATTTACTGGTCATCTACAGCTATACAACGTTGAACAGGTAGGACTGATTGACTGATTCAGACAGAAACAGGAAAAAGAAGCGATTGTCGCTTGCAGACTGTTGAACTTTTACGTGTGCAATGGCTAAATGTCAACTCAACCAAAGTGAATGAAGTGATTTGCAGTTGTCATTATTTTTTTACTTCTCGTTATCGAGTGATCACGCGACCCTTGTTGAAGGCCATCCACATAATCTGTGGCAGTAATCCACTGCTCTTAGTGAGTTAGGCAATAAAAACTAAAGTTTGATTAGTAGGTAATCCAAACTGATTGTATCAGCGAACACGTGAAACTTCTCGCAGTACGAGGTGAGGATGATTCAACCTATGAATGAGTTGTTGTCCGTTTAAATGAGAGGAGTGAGTGGGCCCTTCTTAGTCAAACCGTCAACGGTCTGACCTGCAAAGGCTTACCACATGAATGCTCTCTGTCAAGGTTTGCTGTCCGTCCAGAATGATCCCATATTTCGGGATGAGGATGATATTGGGGATGTTCCGACCGACCGGTGCAGCCTTATGCCAGAATTGGGAACCGCAAAATGCTATGAGATAGCTCAACCCCAGCATGAAGTTTGTCGCAGTACAAGAAGCATAACGGCAGCTAACGAAATTGTATTTTAGCTGGAAAGCATCTGAAAGTGTTAACAGTGAGTGACGTATTCATTTGCAATCATCGAGTCTATACAGAGGATTGGGTCATTTTATGATGAAAATCGCATTTTTATGACAAATTCACAAAGTCTGTGTTGTTCAGCTACTGTCCAACAGTGTGGGGTGCTCGGACTATGGCGTCTAATCAGACAGATGTGTGACAGTAATGGTATACTCGTGTGACAGTCAAGTAAATGCAGAATAAAAGCTATTCAGCAGAGATCATCTAGGTGATCAGTGGTCAGAGAATGGTACAGGTAAGGAACAGTGCGGTAACTTAAGAATGAAAATCGTACGTTTTTTTATTGAGGTCAAAGTCAGGAAGTTCTCTTTACGAGTCACAGTGAACACGTATGGGTTGTGTATGCAAAACGCTGGGAACCACTCTGTCAACCCTTTCGTTCATTGAGTGTAGATGTATGTATGTATAGTTTAGTACTTGGATTTTACACCGCGCCGAATGTGGTTCCATTAATGCCTCTTGTGACTCGATATCGGCCTTCAGTACGTCAGGTATCACAAAAACCCATACGATCATGGTTAACTGATCATACTGCTAGTGCTCTTGGACGTTTTTCAGCGAGCAAGTATAAGAGGATGAGGGTGATAATTTTTGTAGCCAACAACAGTCTAGGTACTCACCAAGGATAATCAGACACAGTGGCTGTTGCATGGCTGATAGCATCTTAGGCTAAATAAAAGTCAAACTGAGGTTCAGTGCTTGTTAGAGTGAACCTTGTGCTGTTGCTGAATGATGGCCAATACTACTGACTGAACACACGAAATTATCCATATAGGTAAAAACGGATTACCAGGAAGTGCACGCATTTTATGGTATGTAGCAGAACCTTTGTATCGTATTCGTCCTGCTGTATTTACAGTAGGACAGGACTGGCCTATACGCGCATTCCTGACGAGAAGTCCATCCACAGACATCGTCAATCGTTGAAACCAATCACCCTGTCCATTCGAATTGTGATTGGTCCATGTTCCGGCGGTGACTGATTGGCTGTTCTGGTTACTTGCCCATTGTGTGATTGGATGTAAGGTTACCTGAAGAGCGTTGACATGGCTAGCGTCGTGCGGACGTCAGCCCAGTCCGTCAGCGTACGTCATGACCACTGCTGGAATTGTGGTCAAGGCGCCACCTGCTCTGGAGGTATGCATTGTGCCAAATTCAGCGACCAGCTTACAAGTGCAATTAGATCAGCATGTCAAACTTACGTCATTGGGTGAGTTCAAAGTTTTACTCGTGGTACTGACGCAGTTCGTTGTGTGCTAATAAAGAGAAATTTATTCACATGTGCTTAATTTCTTGAGCTCCTTATTCATTTCAAACTAGTATTCGTCAATTCAATTTGCCTGTTAAAGATTAGAAATGTGCTGTTGCTTGAGTGTGTGAACTCAGTCAATGTTATCTTAGAAGTTCTTAACCGTTCGAATCAAAAACTTCCAGTGAAATTAAGTTAAATACTGATGTCCATATTGATGATATAGTTATTCTAGGTGGAACAACCCCTGCAAGTTAGAGGATTACACACAAAAACAAAACGGAAAAGCCATCTGATGTTTTAGAGATGGCCTACAACAGTATATTACAGTGCTTATTTTTTTATTCTAACTAAGCCAAGTGCATATCAGCTTGAGGAATTTTCTATTTGACGCCTGCTTAAAAGAGTAGGTCACGTAAGTGACAAGTGTATCTAATTCGACACGTAGTTTGCCAATAGAGACCTCTGCTGTTTTGTCTTAAAAACTGAACACACCGTCTTGCTAAATCCTTCACAAGTACACCAAAATGAGTTGGAATAAAATTATTCCAGTTTCTCCCTGAGACATCCCCTAACTCCGCCTTGCAATGGCATATACTGGTATCATCGTGGGTTTATTGAAAAGTGTTCTCGGGTGTATTCTTCACAAAATTTAGATCGGAACTACAGGCTAGTCCGTATAACGCAAGCATACCGTAAAAGAAGGGTTACATTCTCAGGACATGGAATGCACTTACTGAAACATCGTCTTGCTGAAATTTTGCGTTCATCTGAGAAAGCGGCCCGATAAACGACAATCAGATGATGGTTCTTCAGGTGAGGACAATCTGGGGTGAAAAATCGTCCGTTTGGTCGGTGCGAAATTAACTAACAGTGTGGCATGAGCTGAATAAACTGATCGGCCTTGTTTACTGTCAAGCCAGGCCGTTGAATCCACTTCAAGACCTTTCGACTTGCATGAAACTGTGGTAGTTAGAGAAGTTTGTATGGTCCTTGGGCCGACTATTTCGGCGCTCGAGGTAATTTGATGTCAAGCAACTGTCAACTTCTGAGAAGCCAGTAAGAGCTATCTCGACAAGAATGGTCAATCAATAATGGCCAGTCACCTTATTCAGATTGTCGTTGTGGCGGTCTTGTACGACGCTACCACCAAAGATACATGTTAGTCTACTTACCTGGCCTTTAAGAAGCAAAGTAAAATGCGCTATTCGTGACAACCACACTGGCTGAACACTATATGCTTAATCTACGGACTGTTTTCCATGGACAGGTTCAATAAAAGAAAACCTGAAGTTCAAATCCACTTAACTTATAAGCCGGTACTTTTCATTCACGCCGTTGAGTGGACAGCATGCCATACTATCCAGGGGCTTGGACACATCATTCACTCGGTTTTGGGGACGGTAACACTGATACACCTGCACAGACAGTTGAATCATACCAAAACAAATAGAAGCTCTGTATCAAAAGACACCTGGCTATAAGCAAAACTTCAACATTTTATTCTCAAATATCCATGTAACTTGATCGTTTTTCATGAGACCTTCCTGAATGATTGGATCAGGGATTCGCCGGCTTTCTCCGATTGCAGTAGTCCACCACCATACGCTCTAAATGCTCGACGATACCTTGTTAAGCCACCTGGGTTGTTGTAAGTAACAAGAATCCCTGACAAACACTCAACTGAAGTAGATACCACTGGCAACACTTGTCACTCAGAGTGAGGTTGATTTTTAAGTGACAAATGCATGGGACAGATTCAATTCACAAAACGATTGCCTTCTTGTTATTAAGCTAACTGCGCATTTAGTATCATCTAAAAATAACAGCATCTCCCGCATTTGTCAGGAGTTTGAACAATACTCAGGGTTTCTAATCAAATGGTCGTTCATGATCACCCTTTAATCTCAGAATCGTATACTTACTTCTATTCCATATTCATGTAAAAAAAATTGTGATTTCACCGTAAGGCAGCTGACGTAACTGCGGCTCTGGTTTAGTGTCTAGTCTCTTCAGGAGACGATCATTTGGAAACCGCCAGCTTTAAGCAAATAGGAGGCCAAATATGACTTTCGTTACAGTTCTGTATATCCGAACTGGATGCTGGAGTCATTTGAGCAAAAAGATCGTCTGACATAAATTTAACGATTTCTTGTGCTTTTTATTGATTACCACTGAACACGTGCACCGATTCGCCCTTTGCTTTCGTTATCAGTTTCGTGTCAACCACGTCAAAATACATATCGGAATAAGTGAACACCTCTAACGGAAAAACGCGCCAATAACCAACTTGACACAACCTCTGGGGCTAAACGATAGTAACACACACTCATGCAACGGAATATCTGCACACAAGATTTAACCGTGCTGATTTCAGGTCACACATACCGACAGATAGTAGCAAATTAAAACTTGTCTTATTCCGACTGCATCATGTCACTCGAGTTAATTAATAATTTACTTGGCGTCGATTTGATATAATCGTCTACGTAATCATTTCATCTAATGTCCACCCATCTGGTTAGCTAGACGGAAGATGATAAACCCGTTACATTGTATATATAAAATTTACAGGCACACTACATTTTTATCCCAATTTTAAAGTTACAATCCTTGAGGGCAAATAAAGTATGTTGCCAAATTATTAAGTGACCTAACCTAGGGCAGCATTGTTTAGGACAATCATTTTAGATGATTAGCTCATTTCATCAACGTCGTTTGAGCTGTTATCTAAACATTAACACTAATAGCTTGTCATAGGTTTTTTCGCTAAATGGCATTTCATCCTATCGCAGCTTACGACAGTGTGATTTGCTCATGTCTGATCTATATAGGTTAAATTTCTTTCGTTTCTTAATGTTTGTACATTCTCGTTCAGATGCATACAAGACGTCAGCAGACACCTGCTCTACAGGACGTTGAATGTGTTCATGACCCGTGAAAATGAACCTCTTCATCACTTAACGATTTATTGGGTTTGGGTTGAGACATTCTCATAAATCTCCTTGTACAGTCCTTGTGGAGATATCAACGTAGATGTTCATTTCAACGCGTCGTACATTATTCAGAGGACGCTGTATTGGTCATCTTGATATAAGATTATAGATAGTTCTCCATTATGGTTCACATGTGCAGATTGACCTCTCAGAGTATGATTACCGGAATAAATTGAATTCTGAAACCGTGTGATAATGTCTCACATGTCCAACGACATTTGCAAAATGGTTTCGACTATCCGGCTATACGGGCAGCGTCCAACCCACAGACCGTGTTTATCTTTGAGAGGACTTGCACTCTTCTTACGTTACGGTCTTTCTAGTGCACATCTGATTAGTGAATGGTTAGCGTATGTGCGTGGGGAAACTACTTAATGCCTCTTCATTGGATGACCAACAAACCTGATGGCGACCATTTCTACGACGGTTCTCATAAACTCAGTAAGAACAATCGAGTGTCCAATAACGCTTCGCAATTTTTAAGTGTAATGATCTCACATAGTTAGAAACGAAATGTAGACAAGTAGGGAATGACTGTAACAGAAAGTATATATCCCATGTTAGATCATCTAAGATTTTGTGGGGTGTGTTGGAACATTGAGTTATGAAAATAGGAACTCGCACAGAAGAAATAGATACAAATGTACAACCTGTAACTTCAGTATAGTGTACAAATACGCCGTTTATTCCTTGAAATAGTTTGACCACTGTATCAATACCTATCTTGATCAGACGTTTTTACGGAGTTTGTTTCACCTATCTACAACCTCTTGATAATAGTGCCAGACATTTAATACAGTAGAAATTTGAAACGGTTTGTTCCCTTGATGAACTTGAATAAAACAATGAGAAGACGCAATTCATGTGAAGCGAATGGCTGCCTTCCTTACCTGGACATTCTAGTCACTCGAAGACCAGATGGCACGGTAGGGAGATCCGTCTACAGGAAACCTACCTGGACTGGACAGTACATGTATTTCGAAAGCTTCTGTCCGGTGCAGCATAAGAGAATTCTAATCAGGACGCTTTTTCATAGAGCACGGAGGATTTGCACTGAAGACAACCTACAGCTAGAGTTAGGCATACTAACAGACAGTCTGCAGGTCAACGGGTACCCCATGCAATTTATTAAAAAGTACAGCAAAGCCGTCATTGCAACTGTAGAAGTGACGACGGTACCTAAAAGAACAGTGTACTTAGAACTTCCGTTTCTAGAGGATAGCTGGTCATCAATGACGAGGAAGCGTCTAACAGCGGCTGTATCCAGGACTTATAACGCTGCATAGTTGTATGAAATACAACGAACGATAACTCTGCCAGTCGCCCAAGTTACAAACAAACAGTATACGTCTGTCACATCTCACTGTTTATACAAACACTCGTGTAGCTGTTCGTATCAAGGAGCATGTACCCAAATGGCTGGAGATGCAGTTAGAAACGCCAGGAGCTTGTATAGATGCCGATGGACGGCACCCCGCATCTTCTGTTTCAAGGCACATAATACAAATAGGACACAGTCAAAGTTTCTGACACGTTCTCGGTGATCTTTCGAAGCAACCGGGAACGCTTATTCCAGTTTGCTAAAGCTTTGGTCATTAAACGTCACAATCCTCCACTATGTGTTCAAAAACAATTTGTGTTGACACTGCGGCTACCCTGGTAGTCAGCATTCCCACATTTTTGATTTTTCATTTTTGATGTCTGTTCGTTTAATCCCTCAAGCCATGACTTCCGCTCTGTGGAATTTGACACGTTTAAAATTAGTTACATGTCCATGTGTGATCAGAATGTACAACATGTTACTCCGGAGAACATCACATGAATTGCGTCTTCTCATTGTTTTATTCAAATTTAGTAGTGTCGACTGGAAGTCTCCAATTCCTAAGCTGTAATTTACTTACTGTTGTGTTCTGAAGTAGTCTCAGTATTAATTAATCGCGTTTCAAAATGTACCTTGCTGCCAATCCTACTGATCTCTCTCTGTTATCCACAGGCTGGACTGGACTTAGCCACTTTTCGGAAAGCACCAGTCTCAGATGAGAAACCCTCTGAAGTTCCAAATTCCTGGGAATAACTAGAGCATGACTATCCACTAGGTCTTCTTCAGTATTGATATCAGACTGTCGAGTAGGCTAAGGCAAGCAACAAATAGCATGATATCACTTAAACACCCAAACAAGTGTACATTGATTAACCGGAATACCGTCGTGTTAGATTACGCAGTCATCCTGCCACAAAAACAGTGGAATTAACTAGTATTGTTTTATGTTCTGGTAACCTGAACGTTGAAGGTGCAATAAAAAACCAGCCCAGGTAGCGGTCTACTATCACCTTGTATTGTGGTAGTATTCATGCTTATCTGATCGTTTATTGTGTTTAGCAAATGTATGCTACCAGCTAACTGCTTGTGACTTTCTACAGTTCCACACTGCCTCCGATAACGTAGTACAGTAGATGTGAGTACAATAAAGGTTCTCCGATTGCAAACCAAAGTTTTATTTACTCTCACTTTCACTAGGGTTGTCCAGGATTGTAACCTTCCTCGATCTATGACTGAGCTGAATGCTGTTATTTTCTTATCGATCAATATTAATGTATGGTAATTAGCAGAGACGGTGTACTCGGTCTGTATTGTACCGGAAATGGCATCAATCTTGATATCATCAGCGTCGATAACAAAATCACTGACATTAGTAATGAATTATTTTAAGAATGACGAACAATTGAATATTTTGTTAATTTGATTACCGTTTTAAAATATGTACATCACTGTGTTCATTTGTATCCACCACTGAGTCTAAATTGTTCACTCTATACAAGATGCGGTCAAAATATTCTTATACTGTGCCAATGACTGAGTATTACGTTTGTTGTGGTGAACTGGCTACCTGTTTCTTTGATAGACATTCCAAGCACACTGACCTGTATCATGCCGACAGCAAAATTAAGAGTTAGGTAACGTTAGGTTGATACATTATTAGTACGTACTCAGCCAAACTATTTTACTCATATAAGTTCTATACGTTAAACCCCATATCATCAGGGTTTCTTATTGCAGCCAATGCACAGTAATCTTATTTAGTCCCAGTTATTTTGCACAGTAGCGACAAAAAGCATGTTTTTTTTTACGTAAGTCAAATAACAAAAGAATCTATTCAATGCCAGGTTCGTGAAACCTATCGAAATGGTGGATTTTTTAAATTCCGATCCACTGTTTCCAGACTTAAAGGTTTAAACAACTTTGAGGCTACAGTGTGTTATCTAGTCTTGGGAATTATTGTGAAAGCGCTGTTTGACATTGTCGGCACAGAAACTTGACTATCTTGTCAACTCATTGCAACGCCAGAACTTCACATTCGGGTGTGCAGAACCCAAATGTCCTGATATCACAGTCTGTCTATCACCCCTCCTGTTCTCGTCTGTAAGTCATGTGGAAGCTTTGATAACACTATACTGTAAGTGTACTATAAACAGTGGACAAACAACGGCGGCTTTCACACTTGTAGTTCAGGGACATACATGGTAACCAGACTCACCACCAATAATGTCCTTCCTTGTCAGCAAATGCTTTTTCATAGAAAATAAGCCGATTACTTGCAAGCTGTTTAGCTGGGCTTGGTCGAATATGAGCTGCTTACCACCATGCTGTCATAGTTTAGACAGAGGCTGAAATAATCTGGATTTAAACCAGCGATCGTGTGATTGATGGATGAGGTTTGTGGCCAGCGAGTCACCTCAATCTAATGAGTAGTCAGTTACACTATCACTCATCTAAAAGTGCACCTCTCAGCAAATACGCTGGCCAGGTTTTCAAGTAATTTGGACCTCTCGATGCTTTGCTTGGTCCGGTTTACTTTGATAGTTCAAATTGGCCGTTACTCAAGTCCCTTGATATTAGTTAAAACTTTGACGTTATAACTGACGGTGAGTTGTCATCTGTTTGTCAGTAAAATGTGTCGTGTAAAGCGTTTGATTCTGTTTACCAATTAAGGATAAGAGAGAACCACTGATGTGCTACTGCCTGTGATGGTGATGACTGATTCTGTTTACAGTTCGAAGGATTGTAACTTACCGAAAAGTGTAGAGATGCTATGTTTTATGATCATCTTGTCCATCGCGGTACTCATAGGTTTTTGCAGCAATCATTCGATATTTACAATAAAATAGTCATAGCTTTAACGAATTTCATTTAGTGGAAAGACCCCAGTATAGAAAAGAATGCAAGATGAACTGACCGATTTATGACACCCTCTACCACATGGATATCTCTTCAATAGCGGATTTATTCAGTCCATCTACTTCCTCATCAGTTCGACCTTGTAGCATTAATCGACAGTAAATAGTGGTTCTACAAGGAACCACCTTAAAACGTTTGTTCACTGCTACTCTGCAGAACTGAACGTAACTGTACTGGCTTTTCATTTCGAAACGGTTCTGTCCTATGATTCAGTTCATATGCTTCACAAAGATTACGACCGAAGAATGAAACGGCTTTTCGGATTTTTTGATATAAGTGTAGTAGGTGATAAATTTCCTGTGGTTGCAGCTAGTGGTAAACCATAAGAACGTGACACATTGAAGAGCCACAAAAACTACTGAGTTGGGTTGACGTTCCACTCATAATTTCGGATTATAAAAATCAGATTTTGAAATATTACAGTGATATGTGGTTTCAGTTAACAAAATAAAAGCGTATTATCTCAGAAAGCGTTTCGGTAGGTATTTGTCTAACTTTAATTCGTTTCACTTCCAATTCTCCCTTCCTTTGATTCTTTCCGTTCTATGTTTGCTAATCTCAACAGCTATTATCGATATCTCATTCACAATCATCCAGACCATCTGGTTCTTATCATCCGTCAATCTGTGTGGTCGTGTGTATGTTGGTTATATGAATCAGCGTGTTATCTGATAGTAATCTCAGTGTGATTACCCTCAACGATTCATGTTAAAGCCGTTATCAGTTATCTTTCTATCTGATTTGATTTTGCATTCAGTTTGCTTCAGTGTTCTGTTGTGAACTCGATCTTACTGAACCCGCTGTACATCATTCGTCACGATCGTACGTACTTGCTTCAATACCGACTTGTCTAAATGGACGTTCAAACACGCTACCAGATCAAGTTCAGATCGCCGGACACTCCGTTACTAAAGACGCCAACTAGCAGCAGTGGTTCCGTGTAGATTTTAGTATCGTGCTAATACTTAGTCCTCGTGTGGATCAACCCCGAAACCTTATAGTTCTGTCATAATCTTTCTCTATGAATACCTCCTTATCCCAGCTGTATCTGTCCTATGTCATGTCCATTAGCTTGTACTGCTTTCAGCATTGATTTCTTACTATTGGCATGAAAACATAGTCCTATACAATGTTCTGAATTATTCTCTTGCGGTATTCAAAAACGTTTTGATGTGCATCAACCGAACAGTTTAACTTTTCAGTTGATCTTTCTGGACGCGAAAATCTTGAAGTGTAACCATTTTATTGGTAAGTGCATTCTGGAAAGTGACTGGTCCAGTGGGTTCCTGGTATTGTTGTCTTTCCCTTGGTCTATGGGAACTGCACAGATGGCGCTAGACAAAAGCCACAGGAAGCTGTCACCCCACCTTCGTTGTCTGTCGTCAAATCCACTCGCATGTCAGTCATCAACGTGCACGTGTGGGCTCTTAGAGAGGCGACGGAACCAACCAAGTTTGTGTGTGCAACCATGGCAACCTAGGTTGGCCAGTATCCCGTCGGATGATGACTTTGAACAAACGTGAATCGCCGTTCCGCAGCCAACGCTTTCAGCTTATCCTTATCTCGATATCTATTTACAATATGTCGGTTGAGTTGCGATCTGCGACAAACAAGAGCTTAACTGTTGAAGATGAAATTAATTCAATTATCCTTCCGTGTCTGGATTACTTTTGACTGTTAGCGTATCCCACCAGAAGATAACCACTGTCAGTAGGACACAACAGACGACGCCACTGGCATTGTGGAATCCTCCAGACAGTTACCTCGATAATAGGGCTCGACCACTGTGCTTTCCCCTTATTCAACGTGTGCTATTGAAATGGGTCTCCGTGCAACACTTCGATTCGGAATTTAAAGAAACTCAACCCCCTGGGACACACTTTGCTCTGCAACTCATCAATTTCAGTCTGGACGTAGGCGACCTGATTTGACCTTTACTTTAGTCATGGACTGTGAGCGCACATCAAGTCATTTTGAAAAGTGAGGTGGCAACGGATTCGGTACTTCGCAAATACAACACGTGACATTCTCTGCAGCTTTCATTTGCTGCTACACGGTGTCATATTGTGTCACCCATTCTTGCTAACAGCAAGCGCTGAAAGTAAGGAATACCTTACATACCGATTGGTGATCACGTTAACATGGTAACTTCGTAATATTTACCTTTGCGATGACAAAGCAAATTAGGCACTCTTAAACTTCCTGCATCTTTATAAGCAACAATGGTCCATACTGCCGCAATTGCAGTATGCTATACTGAAAAGGTGGAGAGTTATGCAGTCACTCAACAATGTTTAAACCACATATACCTCCCCGATGGCCTTTGCAGATTGTCAGCATTTCCTCAACTGATCGACATTCAGTTCTCGACCTCGTCTGACCAAACACCTAACCTCAAACGCCGTACACAGTTAACCAAAAATGGACAAAGGAACCGACCTTTAGTTTGCCCTGAAGAGCTTAGTTTTCTTCTTCTCACTTATTAATAACACACTAGTCTAGTCTTGGGGAGGACATCTTCGTCGGCTCTTCTTTACAGGTTGCCGTTAAGCTTGTTAGCGCTTTTGTTTACTTTTCTATGACTTTCGAGTGTTCCTATCAGACTCAAAATCATCTACAGTCCTAGGGCTTGTTTATACAAAGTGAGTTCAAACATACCCCCATTGTATTGGAATCAGATCATCAAAGAGACGAAGGTAAACAGTAAGGCAACTTGATTGTCACTGCACGAGATCCCCAGTGAGCCCACTCGTCATTCTAAAGTATTTGGTCGTTTTAACCGGATAATTTTTATATTGATCATGCTTGTAGTAGGCAATTGTAGCTTCAGGATGGACTTCCACACTGTGAGAAACCGGTCTGTCTCCTCCACACTTGAAACTGATCAGTTTATCGCCTACATGTACTCATACATGTACTCTTCCACCCAACTTCCTGAGGCGAAATTAGGACTTATAGATCCGAATAACGCAGCTATACTGTGGAATACCCGGGCGATACTGTCGAGTCGTTTAGCCTAAGCATGCACACCCACATTGTGCATGCCCGTATGATACTCCAACTGATGTTATAGCACTGGACTCACGCCCGGGCAATACACTCTTCAGGATACTTATGTAAGCGAGAAATCCCCAGCATGTGTGAAGAATTGTTGATGAAGCGAGATAGTTCTCGTGCAAGCAGCACATGCGCACTCTTTGATCCCGTTGTATAATTTCCAGGGGGCACCTTGACAGCCAACCTGTTGTCATACTTTTGTAATGTCAGAAATATCTCAGAACGAATGTTATGGATGTATATGTGGATCTGACTATCTTAACCACAAATCTGCCGGCATTTTACACTCCAATGTGAATCGTCAAGTTTGCAAGAGATAAACGAATACTCTTTACGTATGATCTGTTTCAGGTGAACGATGGCAACTATCCTTGTCTATCTTCTGTTCAAAACTTTAGCTCATTCAGTAGTTTACATAAATTGTACACTGATCAGCTTGTGAACATGAAGATGCTGTCTGACACAGTGATGAACAGCGAAAACCTCTGGGTATATTATTCATGAAAAACGAGTGATACCCTTCTTCTCTCAGACAAAACGTACAACCAAGCTGATGGTGGCTGCACTTGGAACAACGTCCACTGGTGTCTTCCTGCTGACGGTTGAGAAAATGATAATTTACCTTCGCAAGTTTACATTTTAAAGACGGCATTTCGACGACGTTCTGATCATAAGTGATAATGATGGGTAGATTTGGCAGCCAATGAACTCCAAGTTGTCGGACTTAAACGAACCAGTATGGGACAATAAGCCAAGCAAACCGGATACTTCACCGATGCGTACAACGATATGGAACACAAACAGGTCAATGCTGAAAACTAACTAGCTTCTTAAGTCCAGCTTCCGAGAAAAGCATGTTTCCCTTGAGATGGCAATATCTATACCCCAAACACAGTTATTGGGGGGAGGTAATACCGGCTTATCAGTAAATTCTGATTTTAAATACTAAGTTCACTTCAACCACTTCATCAGAGCAGAAAGAAAATATATTGTAATACGTTAACATTTCGTCTACTCTCATCAGTCGCAAACGTGAAACATGCCAATTATAT
>JTDE01001402.1:0-13630 GCA_014338405.1 Paragonimus skrjabini miyazakii | reverse complement strand
TACAGATAAGAGCAAACAGGGAAATAGACACGTCTACATTGGGTTTCGATAGCGCAGCAGTATCTTGAATGCGTTTAACGGGTCAGCTTGATGATCTATCGTCATCAGATGCTTCACGATCAATAATGTTGGATTTCGAGCAATCAGTTCATCAAGTTTAGGCCAGTATGTCATCACTTGTTTTGACTACTTCGGGATATGTTTGGAGACTCGTTGTGATAGTTGTCGATCTGTTCTGCCTATGTAAACCCCGATAAATTCATTGACGTACACAATACGGTGGAAAAGAAAACTGAATCCATACTTACGACTCATAGGAAGGATGTTTTCCTATTCTTGCCGTTCGAAGGTGACCACCTACCCAGCGATGTAATGCACAAAGTAAAGTCTAATCTGGTTCGAACGTATGCAGCTGCACAGTTGCGCTTAGCTCAAAACATCAGAGGACCAATTCTCCATAATCGCAAACGTAGCTCCTCAAACTTTTCTTTCTTCCAAGTTGTATACCAGTCCACATGCAATTGCAGTGACGTTTATATAGGCAGAACAGATCGACAACTATCACAACGAGTCTCCAAACACATCACGAAGTAGTCAAAACAAGTGATGACGCACCGGCCTAAACTTGGTGAGCTGATTGCTCGAAATCCAACATTATTGATCGTGAAGCATCTGATGACGATAGATCATCAAGCTGACCCGTTAAACTCATTCAAGATACTGCTGCGCAATCGAAACCCAATGTTACTGGCTTTCTGTGAAACGATGCTTATCCGAGCTTACCAGTCGACTTTGTGTGCACAAAGGTGGTTGAGACAACCTGTCGGGTTGCTATGGTCATGATTACATAACACTTGGTGTGCTTGCACGTGTGTCCATTTCCCTGTTTGCTCTTATCTGTAAGATGTATATAATTGGCATGTTTTACGTTCGCGACTGATGAGAGTAAACGAAATGTTAACGTATTACAATATGTCTTCTTTCTGCTTTGACAAATTCTGATTGGAAGTTGAGCGTAACTCTCAGCCGATCGCGGTTGTCGTATTGACACAAACGTCTCAACTAAACCCTTAAAAATGCACTGTACCCGAGTTTCTGTCCTGTTGGGGCTCGTCGATAATGAATAGGCTTGCCACTGCCGGGATCTGTACTCCGGCCACGTTATCAAGAAGAAACAACGTTGAACAATAATCTGCTGACCTCCCGTCTTGCTCGATCAAATTATCATATACCAACGCATAACCACATTCGCACGTGAATAATGCTGATTGACAATAAGCAGCCACCTGCATGTTTTAATTAGGTGGAAACCAAGGTGGGCTCGGAAACCCAGTGGTAACAGTGACATGGATAAACATGTCAACCTTCTGCTGGTAGAGTACATAACGCAAGAATGTTAGGATTTTCCAAACGAGAACAGAACGAGGAAGTATCGAACTGTTTGAAAAACGGTTTATCTCAGGTGATCCCATGGACCGTTTTGTCATACTATGGGGGTTCTTCATCAGCTGCTGGACACCTGGGCTTGCAACCGCTATTTATTGTGAGAAAATCTAATGAAAAGTTCGAACCTTGAGTCCTCCTGAACCATTGGAATAGAATAGTCTCAGGACAAATTATTTCCTGAATCCATTTTGCACACATTCACTGGTCATAAACGAACGACCAGCACGAAAGCAAAGCCAACAGACTTTCAGTGAAACGTACGAATCGACCACGATCAACGGCATGACTTACAAATTGACCCGAGACATAGGCTAGGACTGATAGTCGAGGAATGTTGGTCAATAGCACTTCACAATACTTCAGAATTTGTGGGCTGAGTATTCATTTAGAAAATAAATGATACCACAGTTCTGCTGTTGTCACCTACGGTTGATAGGGCCCTTGTAATGAACAACGTAGTGGGTAATCCTCGCCGTCACTTGAAAATCAGGTGAGCAGATGTATCACAAAGACCTCTGAAATGCTTTCCTTAGCCCTAGTTTCAAGCTTTTTTCTGCTAAACGGATGTAAACAGGCTCACGACTGCAGAAGAATCAATAGATGTAAGAGCTAGTTCGTTTTTTGGCCAAAAGATGGAGGCAACCGATTGGTTTACCAATCCGCATCTAGCTTTATCGCATTACCTCCGCCAAGTATCTCGCCAAAATTGTCCATACTATGCATGATTATCCTTACCATGGGTTAGTCAAGTGGCTGATTGATATGCTAAGACCTACACGTTGGACGACACTTTTAAACTCATTCCATGAATGGAATATTCAGATAATGTAATAGACGTGTTGTGTTCTCATGATGTCACTTGATCACAAATGTTCCTTTCACGAAACCCTAGATTTATGTTTACGGTTACATTTTGGTCAGCCTAAAAATAACCTCTAATCCTTTAAAATACGCCCCCTTGTTTAGTTCCCTTGTCCAGTCGTCAGCTGCTCACCGAGTCATTCGAATGTGCATCGACCGCCTCTAATCCATGCACAGACGATGACATGCTTTTAAGATCAACTTTGAGAAGGTCTTTCAGAATTTACAACTGGATAACACTTAAGGTTCTATCTCTACTTACCCCGGCGCGTGGTTCAACTTCATAACAGCAGCTAGCTTCGACCCTATTACCCTTAGTCATTAGCGTAATTCGTCTGTTGTATTACCCCCGAAAACAAATAAGGGTTGTTTATTTCAACCCATCAAATCTTGCTCGGCTCTTCACCAAGGTTGCCGAAATTTTGCTTGAAAGTGTGTGGTCAGTGAACCATTCGATAGTAATCGAAAGTGCAACCGGGTTCCTGCTATCCAGCCTACTTGTTGACACAGTATTCTCTGCCTTGGTTTCAAATACGTACACTGCATAGGGGCAGCTAAGAGAGGAGGTGATGGACCGTTGCGCAGGTATGGAGTTCCGAAAAAAAGCAAACGTTTGCACACTGCCGGTCGAATAGTGAACTAATATGATAACACCGTATGTTGTTCAACACAAATTATTCGTACGGTTACTGACCAACCATTTCTAGTTCTGAGTAATGTTAATTGCCCACCTATCGAGTATGGTCTGGGGTATTTTACTGTTCTGTCCATTGTCACAAGGTCCATTGCTTTGACTCTCACTTACGCCTATGTGGGTTTCTGACTGTTATAGTCCGTCATGTTGCACACATTTGTAGTGTGCATAAATACACATTTCGACGTGCACCTTATTCACGTCTTGTTATTCTACATGTGCTCTAATTCTCTCTCTCTCAATGAATAAGATACCGAGGTACACCGTATGATCTCCTGGTAATCGTGCTGGATCTCGCAACTTCCTATACTGGGAAATTATCTCGGACTGGTTTGAAACTGAATTCCACAGAGATGAATTGATTGTTATTTCCTAATGACCACGAGTCCTGGTTCGTAATGTTGTGATCCTCAGTTTGAGTCACAGTTTTACCATCATGTCCTAAAGGTTGTTGACAGCACAGATTAGTTCACTTCAGAAGTCACACACTGTGCACAAGTAAATCATCTCATTCAAACCCACTCATTTGCGTGTGTTCGTCGTTGCAGTCACTGCTCAATCTATTATATTTTGGTTGCGCATTTATATGGGTACAGAATTTCGTCCATGAAATAACATGACAAAGTTATGAGTAACAGTTCGAGCTCTATCTCTTACTAGCCATGTGAAAGTATGCACTAGTATACAGACTACGCAAATGGGGGGAAGTATTAAGGTCTCTCCAATTGAGCAATTTATTTATCAGCGTCATTTTTGATTCGCCGGTTCAAGGTTACTTAAAGCCTCTGTAACACTGCCATCAGTCTATAAGTATCTGTGTCATGACAAATAAATTGGACAGGTAGTTTAACCTCTCTGCTGGTTAAAGCTTTGAGCAAATCATGAACGCACTTAATAGGCGTGTTTTGTACTGGGTGATCAAACTAAAATATGTTAACCTCAACTTCAATATAAGTAGTGCGTCGAAGTAAACATGGTGCCCATAATTAGGTAATACATTCGTGAATTGCCTAGGGTTTAGTTGATCTTCCTCGTCCGAATACTCAAGTAGGATCACAGCCAAACGAAGAAAGAATGGTTAACGTTTTCAAAGTAACCTACCGCTAATCCATTCCAGGTATTCTAGCGACAATTTACATGTATATATCGACCATGTTTCTGGCTCACACCAGCAGCATTATAGACACATGCTACCGGGAAAGTGTCTGTCAACACACGCAAACCTTCTGCAGTGGTTCATTAGCTTGTAGACTGTGAATTTCTCGTTTACGTTGGAATTAGTGATGAATAGGAAAAGGCGGAAACAGCGGTTGACCCATACTGGAGACTGTGCTTTGAATCAGATAAATTTTTGATGACAGATGACTTTATGAACATCGACGCGTGAATTAAATGATATCGGATTAGTGTGGGGTTGTTATTGATCGCAAATTCAGTAGTATAGTTGAGCTCAAGAAAGTGATCGAAGTGAAAAAGAAAGAATACTAATATTCACTTTTCACCAAGACGAAAAACCAATCACCTAGGCTTCCTGCAAAAATCCTTCATATATATTCATATAGATTGAACATCACCAACAATTGATCGCAGCTGTCGCATTCACATAGATTTTCCAGTCGGCCCCTTTCGAACAGCAGAAGCAATAGACTCGAGTTTCACTCTCATCAGAGCTCGTCATTAGTGTATATCCATGCCACTGTCGGGACTAGAACTTCGGTCACGCTTTCATGAGACAACCGTGTTGACCATTGCGCCATTGACCTTACATTAGGCATGACCGAATTATCATATGTGAACACTAAACCACTTTCGCTTGTGAGTAATGGTCAGACTGCCCGATCGCTCCGACAGGAGACACAGTAACTGTCCTGTTAATTCCAACCGATGACACCTCGACTAGGACTTCATTCCAGGTTGAAATCATAGAAATCATTAATTTGTTGTATGCCTAATCATCTGTGGTGTTTGACAACTATTGATCACTGATGAGTAACCATTGCTCACAAGTGATAGTGGTTGAACGTTCGCATATAATAATTAGGTTGTGCTTAATGTGAGGTCAATGGCGCAGTGGTCGGCACGGTTGTCTCATGAAAGCGTAACCAGAGTTCTAGTTTCGATAGTGGCAAGGATATACAATACTGATGAGCTCTAATGAGAGTGAAACTCGAGCCTAATGCTTCTGTTGTTCGAAAAGGGCCGACTGGAAAATCTATGTGAATGCGACAGCTGCGATCAGTTGTGGATGATGTTGAATCTATACTTAAACCAAAATTCCCTAATATTCATCAGTAATCATGTATATTCCCTTTTATAAGTGATTGAGAATGCGCGACTAGAAGCACATGCTTTAGATAGCTCGGTTCTCAAAAGGGACAATTGAAAGTAACGCCATAGCTGGTTTGCTTAAGCGAACGACGTTAGTTTCATTCTTCATATGATTTACAAATAATAAGCCCGGAAAGTTTTGCATGTACAAATATGCTGTTTATATCGTAGATTAGAGTCTGTTTTGTACACCTTCAGTTTGAGGTCATCATTAGCATGTTGGACTTTGCCCAATTTGATGATTTCTTCCTTAAGACCGTCGTGTAGCCTAACAGCATCATTTGGCTGGTACCACTTTTAGGTTTCACACCTCCAAACGAAATCTCCTAAGTAGCCTGATCCTTGTTCGTATGAGCCAAACAAACTAGCCGTAAGAATCCCCGTTCAGACTATCTTCACATCAATCTCAAGACAGTTTCCAGTATGCTTTGCGGTGAACGTTGGAAACAGCGCGTTAGTTTTACCTGTTGGACAACTTATGTTCCCGTCCTGAGGAGTATTGTTTCTGCAGAGTTCTTGAGCCAGCAAGCATAAAGGTAAGTATGGGTGATTGAAAGATTGCTGACCGAACACTAAATGGTTATTACAAATGGTTTTATTGTTGCTGTGTTCTGTCCGCCTGGGTGTCGTTTCAGTCAAGACAGTAAAACTTGACAGAACATGATAACAGTAAATTAAACCAGTATGAAAGTCAGTATGAAATCGGTTGAAACTACTGTTGATTTAGGTGAGTTGCAAAAAGCGCGCATCTGCCACAACTGGGAAGAGTCATGGGATGAGATGGATAACGTTTCTCAACCACTACACTTTTTAGTAAATGAAGGAAACCATCAGTTGTCTGACCTCCACTGCAGTAACCTCATTGAAACCTCCTAACAACTAATTCTTCACCACGGTAACAAAATGATAAATCTTTCGGCTGAATGTGTCGGTAATTCCGGAGTGCAGGTGACTGGCTGGCTGACAATTGCACCTGAAAGCTAAACTAAGTCACTTGTTTTTACATGATCTGCGATATATTTGCTATTAGATCTTAGAAAGAATACCCTGAGAGAGCGTCACCAGACACCCGTAGGTCACTGTACTATAACACCTGGGGATAAACTTGGCTACACTGACTAGCAAGATTTAGCTGCGCTTACGTACATCGACCACTCTCTCCGTGTCCAGTGCTTTGGGTCTCGTCCATGTTCCCATCTGCACACTTGTCTGTCGCTTGTTGTGTTACTCTCACCAACCATATAACGTCTAATACTGTCCCTCGACCAAATACATCCCTATCTATCTGAATTTATTTCATTTCTAGTCCCTACGCTTAGTCTTCTTTTGTTATTTTAAGCCCATTCAATAATGTTTTCTTCCTTTAAGATATTCCACGCCGCTGTTGGCGCGAGCGGCGACTCGAGCCACAGTATCTTTCGGTCAGGTTTAAGGTTGATATTACGATGATGACACCATCTACTGGGAATTGACACAAATCACATGCCACGTTAGCGTCATGTATTGACTTTTGTTGTTTGATCTTCAGTAGAACACATTTAGAAGTATCCACAAAAAGCATCGTTCAGTCGTTTGATTGGAAGGTGTTACATTGTATAACGAATTTGCTGAATGTCATCCTGCTCAAAAAAATGTGCTAAGCACAATCGGAATGAACTGTGTTCCGTTTTCTGTGACGTTTAAACGTTTGCTTTAAGTGAGCAACTGTAAACCTTATGTTCATCTAAGCCATTAGAAATACTTCCGGCCACCCTGTGGATGCGACACCACTTGCAACCTTGTGAGAAATCTCCACTATACAGTCGAATGACACATCCTTCTTTTCAAATTAATGGCAGTACTTCGTGGTCGCGACGAGTGATCTGGCAGCTTCTTCAAACGCGAGCTGAGCCAAACTTGGAACATAAACCTGTGAATAAACAAGCTGTAACATGAATTCAATAATGACATGATAAGGGAAAGTGTTTCATTTTAACAAATTTGAATGGAGGGGCCTGAAACAGTTTTTGCACAATGTACCTATTTAACAAACTTTGCTGCACAGCATCAGGTATACAGTGCAGTCTGCCGATCGCTTATAAGTTCAATATGAAGAAAATGTGAAGAAAAGCTTTTTTCTGACATTTCCTAATGAACTTTGTCATATAAACCCTCAGTCTACAGTGCATACCAATGGGATGTAAAACAATGTGCTGGATGAATAAACTGCATAAGAATCCATTTCAAAATTTTCTGTTCAAATGTTTACCGACTGACTTACTGTTTGTTATAAGTGCTCCCATCGTTTCATAGTTGCAAATTGGCACCCTCTAACTAAAATTGTTCACAATTACGGTTCAACCACTAATAAGCTGGCTATCTCCCAAAAACTAACAGACCAAGAAGTCAAACTTATGAATTCTTCCGAAAGTGTTGGTAAAGAACATTTGAAGTTACACGTTTTGTTTCATATGCGCATTCATTCAGCTCTGACTTGTACATAATATTCGGAGTTATACTGGTCAGTTAGCCATCGTCATCGCTTGTTGACTGCGCTGCAGTATGATGTATAGACCGTCGCTGATGAGTTGATTTGTTGAATTCCCAAGAGGCCACTCACATATCCCCAGTTTTTGTGGACACTCCGACTCTTCGCCGCTTACTAACAGTCTCAGTGGTCGTTACACTGTTGGTCGTGAAGTTATCATCAGCCTACCTCTGAAAGTGTTGTTTAGGGCTTGGTCAACCTGACTTCTTGAATCCACTGGTAACATGACAAAAATTTCATTGTGCTGTTTGGTTTGCAGTATGTAATTTAGTTGGATAGAACTTTTATTCAAGATCCACTCCATTCAGAACGTTCGGATTCATCTCTTGAATATGTACTCAAATCCTCAGGAAACTTTTCTTTGCGGTTGATGTCTGCAGATTACCACCAGTCACAAAATTGCTTTCAACATGCAGCTTCATTGTACCATAAAATCTCAGTTGTTTATTCTTGCACAACTATTTCAGGCAGCTTGCTTTTTATTCCCTAATTTATTAACAGTTTTGTGCGTTTTATTATGAACATTTACCAAAATTTGATTAAATAAATCACAGATGACTGTTTGTTTCGTGGGATTCGGAAAAACATTTACGGATTTCATTCATCTACCCTATTCTACGCTCTACTATGTTTGTTTTCAAGTTTTCGTTATCGCTTAGATCTTTTCTCCTTTCCGTTGTGTCCAGATGTCCACGCTAATCAGAGATTGATGATCGCTACTTTACAGCAATCTCAGTAAAACTATCTGATGCAGCTGTCAACGCCGACAAAAATTCGGAAAGGCTGTTTACCTGTCGTGTAAGAGTCTGTTGCCTTTGGCCATAGATGACACATAGTTGCTTTTACGTGCTTTCAGTGGCTACCTCATCATTCACTTGTACCAGGGTTGGAACAATTGGTATAATGTCATCTACCGAAAAGAAGCTTACGGATTCGAACCTAACGTGCATTAAACATGCGTTTGCATATTTGGAATACCTTTCCTTAGAAGTTTAGCATCCCGATCCTTCTTTCGATTACAACAACGCCAATTGTCGGTCATACAGGGTCGCACTTTCGAGTCCACGTTACTTCGATCATTTACGTCTAGGTTTCGATTGTCTGATGATAATAACGCTTAACCCCCATATGACCCAGATTGTTGCATAATAGTCAAACGGGTTGAGCTGCAAAAATTGAAAACTTGACGCAAAGCATGCTAAAGACTGGTCAGTTGCTATACATTTCAGCTATGCTGCTTCTAGTAAATGGATACTTATGCAACTGAGTTTCAGTCCCTTAATCACAGTGTTGTAAACACCCGTAGAAATTGCTAACTATGTACGTTCCAATGTTATGTATGTAATCCGTCCTATCAATACTATATTCTGTAAACACCTCTTAATGTTTTTTGACTGTTCTCATTCCTGTTCTTACTATGGTGACAGGTGTGATATAAGATTTACGTTTACTGTTTAAATACTCTCTCGTCAGGTGAACTAGACCTCATACACACTCCTTCTAGGTCCACTTTCACGCGTCTCAAAATATCAATTTACCACAGCAGGGTTCGCATGGTTTTTGGAAATTCTCAAAAGCTTGTGAAAAATAGGGTGATTTGCAAGGTAGTGAAAAGTGTAAAGTGTCTTTTAAAGATCTATGAGAAGACACTAATACGTTATTTGACTACATTCAGTACACATACAGGTACAACTAAGAGATATTTTTGATTTGAATTGTCAAATCCAAACGGGAACTTCTAAAAATTCTGATAACATGTCTGCCATTTCTGTAAGACAGCTCGTGCTGGCTAGAAAAACTGTGACATTTAAAAGAACAGTCTTCCAACTTTTGTACGCATCATTTTCAGAGTGATAGTATCAATAAAGAGAAAAACAAACTGGTCAACTATACTACCGATACACAGCTCGAAAAAACGAATACACTGAAACGTCGGAAGTGGTTTAGAAAGTACTAGCCGTTATACAGGGAAAAGAATCTAATGAATGGGCGTTTATCGTCAGCAACGTAACCATCTTTGGGAGCTTGAAAAGAAGGAGGTTAACTACAAACTGGCATATTTACTAGGCGGTACGTGATGCTAGTGGCGATGCCACTGCAGCTCCTGCCATCAGGATTACTCTTATATACATCCAACATAACAGGAACTAGGTAAGCTTAGAGAAGGTAAAAGTAAATGAAAAAACTCTGGAACCGATGAAAATCCACGTAAAGTTCGATCAACACAAAGCGTGAGGGGCTAAGGCTTGGTAACTTTAATCTGTTAATGCGCTTAGCCAGACAGTACAAGATAAAATGTTTGCTGTTTGTCACCGTCCTGTGATCTTGAAAGAGAAGTTTAGACCAAAAGTCCCTACTGAATCCAAAACCGCTTTAAACTACGTTTATTCCACTCACCTTTTCTCCAGGTATTGCCTGTTAGCTTAAGATCAAAATGTTCCCCACTTTAATGTATGGTTCAACAGAAATCATGTAGCGGTGGTAATCGACTGATAAAAACTGTTGGTTTCGCATATGTCTATAAAATGTGCATACCTGTATATTTTATCTTCCCATGCTTATTAATATGATTCGGAACTATATATTGGAACAGTTAGTGAACTATAGTGTGACTTTTATCAGTGAACCATATATCGAGCTATGTACAGCACGTTGCTCAGTCGTCTTCTGGTTTGTCTCAATGCTACATTATAGTTTCTGCTTATTTTTCAGGAATTCGATCCTCTTCACCAAACGATACAACCAACTCGCTTGTTCATCAACAAACTGGTTTCACGTCATCAAACTCAGCAACAGCCAGCTCAAACTCAATGGATTTGTTGAAGGAGAAAGATAGAGCAGAGTCATCAGAAAGCCTTCCACAACTAACTGAACGTGTTACCACACAGACAGCTCACTTGAACTACATCCCTCCGGGCTTGAGCTGTGAACTGGGCTCACAAAGCGATCCGTCATTGTTAACTGTTTGTGCTGCCGGCTGGTTTACTATCGGTCACGTGTGGGGTCCCTATCTGGTCCATCTTAGCCACGAGTGTCGACAACGACTCAAGACATTGGACGAGTACACTCCTAACCTAAGTATAACAGTCAAGGTGAGTGAAATGACGGGTTTTACGGAATGCTTTTAAGAGTTAACAACTATGAACTACATGATGCTTCACTGACCGAGACCATAGTCTTTCATACGGATACCTTAACAGTACTGATGGCGACACGGATTTGCCTGTCCATTTAACGAGTTTAGGTGTAATAGTTAGATCATGGTGGTTTATGTATCACAAGTCAAAGTGCATGTATATATATATATGTATAGATGTGCTGGTTGTACTCATCACAATGTAGTGATATCCGACTGACTAATGAACGAGCGTTTTAGCCAAACGTATGCTTACCTGTAGTCATCTTGGTTGTCACACTGCTTATGTGAATAGGTGTCCATGTGTATCACTAACTAAAACTAAAAAACACATTCATTCTTCTGGCAAACTGAACCATCTCTTTAAGCTAGTGCGCTGGGTAACAACAACTGCAGCCATTCAGTGCATCATACGACCTGCAAAAGTTGTTTCATTCACCTGGCTGTTGAACAGATTTACTGATCCTACAAGTTGATCTTTTTGTTATTATTTATACTCTGTTACCAGTTTCAAACATCATAATGCGATCTTGTCATTCTGGTGCGGACGCGCCTTCAAACTCTCGCTTTAAACCCCAAGTCTTGATCCTCGTTGAATGCAACCCTCCAAACCCTTAGTAGGCAACTTCATGATGATTCTGGTTGTATGCTCAATCGTCTGTGACAACTATTGATCACTGATAAGTGATCATTGCTCAGAAGCGAAAATGGTTGAGTGATCACATATGATAATTCGGTCATGCCTAATATGAGGTCAATGGCGCAGTGGTCAACACGGTTGTCTCATGAAAGCGTGACCGGAGTTCTAGTCCCGACAGTGGCATGGATATACACTACTGACGAGCTCTAATGAGAGTGAAACTCAAGTCTAGTGCTTCTGCTGTTCGAAAGGGGCCGACTGGAAAGTCTAGGTGAATGCGACAGCCGTGACCAATTGTGGGTGATGTTCAATATATATATGGGAACTGTTGATCAGGCACATTCTGGCGGTTCCATTCTTGTTACAACAACCTTTTAATCCTGTTGACCAGACACATGTCGCGGAGAAACCGTTTTTAGGAACGTTCATAAATTTAAAAGCCCAAACGGTGCACACGATAGGAACTGTCAGTTATAAGTGGTATTCAACGAAACATACCAATGAGCCATGGATCGGGATACCATAAATTGTCTATTTGTCTTAGTTTGTTAAATCGATGCCGTCTGACTGTTTACATGATTTATTTACCATGCATGTTATCTAGCTTGTTCAGAGTAACAGTCCCCGTTGTTTTATAGCCCCTTGCAATGAATTTCAGTGTCTTGCTCCCTTCTCCAACAACGTCAGAAATCGTATTTCATAAGTGATTTTTAGTCCGTTACTTTTGTATCTGATTGGTTATGTGTTAGCACACAACGACCTATAAATCACTTTTGGCCTATTCCACTCTGAAAGTAGAAATTTTCTATATCGTGAACTTAATTATTCACACTCTGTACCACCACACTCCGTTGTCAACAGCTTAACCTCTGCGTACTAACGAGCATTTGGCACCGCGGGCACTGGGTTATTCACCAGTCATTATTAAACTGTCCCATATGAACAGCTATATCACGCGATCTAGTCTTTGCTCTAAGTATATGAGAATTAAACAGCTTACTGGTGAAACTAAGAACTTTGCGGATAAAACCGTATTTGCTTGTAACCTCAGTGAACTGTCAATATCTTTTATGTAACGAATGAGCCCTAAAAAGTCGGACGATAACAGCGTTGGCCACCATCACGAAATCCTGACTTCGAACCCCGGTCATCGCGAGTGCATCAAGTATAAGGATTTAGGTTGTTCACATGTCCTTCGCACATGTTGTAGTATACTAACGAGTGTACTAACGAACTTCTATAGAGCAAGCTCGCAAGCGTTTAAAGTCTCTCGTAGGAGCATGACAAACTTTATTTTTTTCAAACTACCTAAAAATGGCCACAGACTTATTTTCGATGACTGGGCTTACCGATGCTTACTTGTTAACTGTATAGCGTTCCACATCATAATCTATTGAAGTGGTTATAGCCACCGGAAACACAATTCGGTACTGCTTGTTTTATCTTTTTAAGTTCAGTTTTAAGCTAGAGTCAGTCCTCGATTCTACCTTTCAAGGGAACGATCGGAATTGTCAATATGTCAGTTACGGGCTGAAGAGTCTGAGTCTTCGGGCACCGGCTTTATGCGCATTGATTGCGTTGTTCCATAGCCCTTACTCCTCTACTCAGAATACAAAAATGAGGATGAGGTACGTGAATTTTGTCCTACGCGTAATCAATTTGCTGTAATTTATTGTGTGCCCTCTTCAGAGCGCTACCTCTCCTGTTGACAGCAGTACGATTGTATTGGGTGAGGAGCACACCTGGATCAAACTGTTGTACGAATGCGGACTGCGATCACCACAGACAGACCCCAATGTGGATTTGCTAATAGACCGTGAGTTACTATGGGTGTGCTCGTTTCTCCGTTCGTAATCGACTTGCTGTCACTTTGAAACTCGACTACTTTTATACTCGCTTTTGAATGAAATGCCAGCCGATGTAAAGTAGCACTACTTGACCATTTCTATGAAATAATCATCATTTACGTTTGGTTGCAGCAGTTTTTGCATTCAGATG
>JTDE01001401.1:19426-125651 GCA_014338405.1 Paragonimus skrjabini miyazakii | reverse complement strand
GGCTGTCACTCTGAGGTTGGCATTACCTGATAACATACTGAAGGAAATGATCAAACGTATGTTATAACCAAGATATGTTTCGTAAGCGTCTACCTTTGCGAATATCACACTATGAATTTGATCAACTAGTTCAAAATGGTGCAGAATGTCAACTACAAAAGCTTGTTGATGTTTATGACCAACATCGACAACGCGGCACCAGCAGTCAGCATTGATTCCTAACCGGCACATGACAACGACAAACGAAATAAACCTCGGTTTAGGGAGGAAGGAAACGGAATGAATGAAACATACTAACTGAAATCCCCATGTTCGCAATGGAACAGTTAACAGTAGTGCCAACATGCAGTCAAGTTTCAAATGAGAATAAGACGGTATCTGCAAAACAGCTTCAAAATGGCTTCCATTAACTCGTTTTATCAAAAGGCATCACTTCGTAAATAATTCAGTTGAACAACACTACCGTGCACACGGTACTGTCTTCAACGAAAGACTGGACATGTCACTAGGATTCCAGTACAAGAGACAAAAACCACTGATCCGTCTTAATGCGCTTATTCAGCTCTGCCAGATAATTGATTAGTCAAACTGTGTCTGATGAAATTGATGTGAAGATCCTGCAGATCGAGCAGTGACAACCAACGTTGTGTGTTCAAAGGATATTCCCTCAAATTGTCAGTTTACTCTTGTTACAAATAGGTTTTTCTCGTTCATTACTTTTGTTGTATGACAGGCCGTTTTATTGTGAGTAGTATACTAATGACAGGTAGTATATTACCCACAGGCGACAGTCAGGAACAAAAGGGCAAGCTCATAACGCCAGGAAGATGACGGACAGAGAGAGACTATCGGAATAGTGTGTACGCCTTATGGCAGAAGTTCCACCAAGGCTAACGACAACGTACTCTCACCCAATGTATGTGAATGCATGTCTGCCATGCAAATGAGTATGCGTGTTTTTGGTTTAATTTTTGACATTACCTGTACGGGAGTTAGCGCAGTAAACGAACTCTCAGGCCGAGCGTCTTTTGTGGTCACAACGCTTTCGTACGTTAATCCAAATTCCTACAGTGTGTATATATAAATTGTTTCTGCACTAGGTAGCTGGCACTTGATAGTACATGTGCTTAAACTGTCTCGTTCAGTCTGTCAGTTTGTTCGCTTAAACAAAGCTAGGTTGGCAACTCATGTTTTCCTAGGCATCCGCTCAGCTTACTGAACAGACACATTTTAGAAACCTACGTATTTGTCACTCATTCTGCGTACTCGGTCATTTGAATTGATCTTGTCCTCTGTCGTTCCTCTCCCATTACTAAACCATGTGTTATATACTTGTTTACATGTGCTTGGAAATAACGTGTAGTTGTTTGTAGTTCACGGTTTCCACTGACGCTGGCATCATGTCAGACTCTGGAAATTAGATAGTTTTGCAAAAAGATTATTACACTTTTCCACGAGATGCAAACCAATACGTTCTCCTCCTTCCCTGAATACCATTCAGTCCTCAAATCTCTTAAACAGCACCAATAGTAGTTTGCAATTAATTCACCTTCATGAGATTTTGTACTTGTAACCAATTTGTCCTCGGAACAAAATTGCATTCGTTTAGACTACTGTGACATTCAGTACGTACAACAGATTTGGTATCTATTTACCCTAATAGCTTTACCGGAAAACGTTGTTACTGAACGCATCCGCCAGCTGCGTGACATTTCTTAAACGATCCGGTATACATCAAACGGAGTTTCCAAATTGTTATAGCTTTCTGCGAAATAAATTAAACATGCTGTCACTTTTGCTACCACTTGAACCTCAAACATCCTTGACCACAACTTTTAAGTACAGATTATAATTCCGGTCACATTAAGCTTACGACTCTGTTGTGACACTTGAGTCCTATATGCCTTGATAAAAGATTAGGACGATATAGACGTCGTGTTCTCCAGTGTAGCATTTTACACATTTCAGTCACGTGGAAATAAGAAACCAGTCTTAAATTATTGATAAGTAGTCGAGGATTTGGTTTATTCCAAATTGAACATCACCCACAACTGATTGCAGTTGTCACATTATCGTAGACTTTCCCGACTGCTAATCAGTAATCTAAAATATCGCCTAGCAGGTTTAATGAGATCGGAGATTTTGACCTGTCAAGAAAGTCCTAATTGTGGAGTTATCGATTGGAGTTGACAGACAGTAACTGTGTCTCCTATCAAGACAATCAAACAACCTGATCATTACTCACAAGCGAAAGTGGTTGAGCGTTCACATTTGATAATTCGGTCGTGCCTAACGTGAGGCCAGTGGCGAAATGGTAACCACATTTGCCTGATGAACAGCGTGGCCGTGGTTCTTGTCCTGGCAGTGGCGATAATATGCACTACTGACGAGGTCCAATGGAGCGAAACTCGAGTCTAGTGCTTCTGCTGTTTGGAAAGGTCCGACTGGAAAATCTATGTGAATGTGACACCTGCGATAAATTGTGGGTGATGTTCAACTTGAAAGTAAACCAATCTTAATCAGCTTAACGACGATCTACAGAGATTGGGCGATCATCAAGATGACGTAAATGGAAAGTGCGGCAACTAGTGATCAAGAACAACAATTACTAGTGTTGCCGCAATGTCACATCACAATGTTTTGACCCTCTTTCATCCTGAAGTACACCTCTTAAATTCACACTAGCTGTTTAAATAATCCATTTGGAAATTTAAATCAATAAATAAGACCATTCGGTTAGTCAAATGAAGCAAATTATTTCATTGTAACTGAACAGTTCAGATAAGAAGTTCAAAGTGAACAATGACTGTTCTGCTTGGATTTTCATCGAAAATGTTTTGAAAATGCAATACTATCCACAAGAGAGTTTGACTGAACGTTCACATTATCGTCTATTATGTGATTAATGGGGGTACTGTAAACATGTTCGCCTCATGAACATGTGGGCTAGATTGCAAGGTTGAATCTGATGGAGTTTTGCATTGTTGCATTATTGTATTAAGTCTAGTGCCTTCTTCCGAATGCGGAAGTTTTGATCACATATATATATGATACTGTGGCTAGGCTGACAGACCTTACTGCCGGTTGCTATTCCTCTACACACGTTCGCTTCCAGCTCACTAATCATTCTATCCTTGTCTCTTTTTCTACGGATACGTCTTATTCACTAACTCAAACGTATTCGTGAGTTGGACATATCAGCCGCTGCTCTGGTACTTTACAACTTTGGGTAACTGAATTAATCCATCGGTGAGTAGTCCTCAGTTTACTCTTTTTGGGGGATAACGAAATGGAGTACCTACTGTGGATTAGGTCGTCATTTTCCCACTGAATTACACTGTAACTGTTACAACGCATTTAACCGTGAAATAAAAGTCGTTTTCATGTCACACGACCTTGTACTGGGCCTCAACTCTTCATTGATAATTAGTGCAAATAGATTAGTTAGTAACATCTACGTGATTTTTAATTCAAACTAATAACGACAGAGGCGGAAAACTTTGATACCTAAGAGTGACTGACTACGTTTCAGTTATCTCAAGAAAATGTCAATCAATATTATATCCAAGAACAGGCCAGTTACCACGCATTTAAGCTATTGTCGTAAACCCCAGCTGAAGTTGAAGTGTAGATTAAACTTACAGAGTAAAATAAGGTTTACATTGCGAGTTAACCGGTTGCGTAAGACTGGTCTACTTACTCACGGGGAATATTGAGCGGGCACCACAATTGTTGTGACCGCAAAAGACGTTTGGTCTGAAGAGTTGTTTATTGCATGAACTCACGTGCAGGACCACGAACACGTACACTCATTTGCACGGCTGACGTGCATTCACATACATTGGATAGCAGTATGTTGTCATTCACCCTGGTGGCACTTTCCCCATAGTGCGTAAACGCTTCTGGTCCATCGTCTTCTTGGTGTTGAGCCACTAGTTCTTGAATATCGTTTGCAGGTAGTATACTACTCGCAAACGAGGCTGCCTGTTACACAACACATTGAAGAGAGCATACAACAACAACACTTTGTAACATAAAGAGTTAACAGATACTCGGCGGACGCAAAGTTAATAATGAGATGTAAGAACATAGCTTTCTTGTAGTAATGTAATACCAAACCACGAGGAGAACCTAATTTGTTGTCTATAGTAACCGAAAGGATGTGGCCACACTATCTTACATAAGTTGAACTACTAGGGGCCACACTTAAATGTGATTATGTGCACTTGTTTGTTTGGCGTTCAGCCAAAGTTGGAGCTGCACACATTTGTAGGACAGATGTTTACGATTGATAGAATGGTCAGTTCAAATTGGTTTGCAGTATTTCAAATTTGCTTATGGTCAGGCAATATAGGGATGAATGAGCAAACGGAGGTAGCTAGCTTTGATGGAAGCAACAAGTCACCGATGAGCTACAATAACTAGGCTGAAAGGGTGTATTAGCGGTTCTTCAAAACACAAAACACCGTCTACATATCACAATTGTTACGCCACCCAATTTTTTGGAGAATATTTCTAACTTGACCCAATTCATTTATTTATAAAACGAAGGTATAAGTGCACATCTGCTTCTAAAAAATAAAACTTAGATGCTTTCACGTTTTGAAATTTACCGAGAAAAATCTAGAAAAGCCGTTTCACTGACACTATGGTTATTAACTCCCTTCTGTCTCATACTCAACACAAGAATGTCGCAATCACAAAAACATTTGTGCTGCTTATTCGCAAGAATGTGACTGTTTCATTTAAGCACTTCAAACTGATCGTGCAATGATTTGCCTGCTCGCCTCTATTTGGCATGTCTGACATCTTTGTACCTTGCACAACTAAAGTCTTAGTGAGAATAGCCCACACACCTCAAATAACATAACCAAATCAAGCTAACAAAATACGTTGGGATATCAGATGAGCAGACTAGATAGAATTATAGCAATCGTTCAGGTTGTTCTCTGGAACTAGTTAAAAAAACAGTGCTGTTTCATTTATTCTCAGCACTCCTAACGATTATTGTATCAGGCTCTCACCATAAGATCGCAGCATTATACAGTTTAGGTAAAGCTTTCTATTATATCATGTATCTTGTTATTTATTTACAACTGACAGGCTTATTATCTTTGAACGGAGCTTTTCCTGAATTTTCTCCAAAATCTGTTCAAAACTACAAGCATTTTTGTCACATTTGTGTTATTCAGATATGCATTAAGTATACGCATTCTGAATGCAGGAAATAAGTGGTCTGGGTTTAAAGAGGACGGAAGAAGTTAAAAGCAACTGGACGTTTTCATATATTTTTGAATGGCTACATCAATCAGTATACAGTATTTGTTTGAGGGTGTTGTAGTTTCACAGATAGCTGAATATTTGATTACTTACTCAAGAACAGCAAACTGTTTGAACTAGCAGTAAACTGTGTGATGGTACAATGTTCACTGTCTACAAAATAAACTAGACTACATATAGTCAGAGTATGTCAAGGGTAAGACCACATATTTACAGTTAAAAACATTAGAGGTCTCTTTGCTTAAACGATCTACATGAATGCCTTATTTCTGCCATCCTTTGAGTAGATATAGTAATCAACCAGCCAGACGTGAACAGTGAGTACATAATAATGCCTTGTGGTATTTTAACTTCAGACGGAGGAAAAATCCTCCAAGATGTTTCACTAAAGTATTCACTGATTGATAGCTTTCCGATGGAATATTGAATCCTTACATAGGTATTGTGCTATTGGTCCATTGTTACTATGAGGAAAGTTTGAACAAACTTTTACAAACACTTAAATCGAGAAGCTTATACTAACTACAACCAGCTGTTTAACATCCTCAGTTCCATAGAAAGTGCCTGTCAAACGATATACATTCTCACTGAAAGATTTGTTCCAAAGCCTTTGTTGTGGTTCTGGTTACAAGTGAGAATTTGATCTAAGTTTTATGTAGACAAGTGGTTTCAGCTGCGTCATAATTGTGACGTAATCATATCAAAACGTTATCTCCGTTTGTGCCTATGACGTGTCTGACCTCACTCATACTTGCTACTTGTTTTTGTTCGTTTTGCCCTGACAACTTTATTTCGTATACATTGTTATGTAATTGGCCCGATGATGCATGACGAAAAACGAGCTTGTTTGCTACACTATTGTTTTCTGGTAGACAGAACAATTAAGAGTTACCAAAAAAGACAAGGCATAATTGAAGTTCAATCACTATAAGAATAACTATCCGACCTATAAATTTGAGTGAAAGTTCTCTTACAAGCACACAAATGTTCTCATTTACTTTTGCAATTTATTCAGACCAATTATCGAAGCGGTTCAAAACTGATTGTCTTTCAAGACATACTTTTTTTTATCTCGCCTGTTAAACGAGATTCAGTGAAATTCGTCAAATGTTATTTAGCATCCCTATCACTCAACTAGAATGATTTGTCCACACAGCTGTTAGCAACTGACGAGTTGATCCGATACACACGATCAGCTTAAATTGTACATATTTCACAAAAGTTTTATCAACAAGACAAACAACAGTGTATTCAAGATAGCATCCTCGGCTAAATTACAGTCAAGGGACGATGAAAAGCATGAGCGTAGGAAGTACATTCGGCTAATTTAGTTTGCAAGTTTATACGTGTACAATCGCTTTCAAAATGATTCGTACGGTCCAAAACACTCTTATAAGTGGTTCGATTTATGAACTACAGTTAACTTCTGACAACTATCGAGCAGCCAACCTCAAAATACGTAATTCCATTACACCCAAAGCATTGTTATTCAATAATGCGTACGACTGAATCTTTAGCAATGCTCCCAATAATATAGGCATGTTTTTTTACTGGGATCTATTATTAACACACAGACTGGTGGTCAATAAATCCCAACACGTTGTTGTTTTAATCTAGTGGTAAAAACGTAACTCGTTTGTCTGCTGTTGGCGATGATAGACAATGTGTGTTTAGCAAACTGCAGTCGTAACCCATTAGAAAATAATTACATTGGTGTCAAACAATGCTGTTAAGCGATTGATTCCGCTTACACTTAAGAGTCATAAAGTGTTAGGAAACAACATGTTCGTCTTCTTTCAACTGTAGAGTCCCACGACCCACATAAATCATTACCAGAGGTGCAAGATGGAGAGGGAGTCAACCTGGAATAACCACTCAAATTTTGTCTTTCTTTGGTTACGTCATCTGTTAACTAGGCAAAGTTAAGTAATGTGGATATTGAAACTTCCGACAATGATTTAGTTCAGAAGTCACCTTACTCTCAGCTACATCTGGTTAGTTTTTACACGGTGCACGCCAACTGGCATATAATATCGAAGGTTAAACATAAGGATTTCGGATTTCTTTCTGCGTGTTAAGCCGGTTGTTTCACAGATATGGCGTACTTAGATGTGATTATCAACGCTATTGCTGATGACGGTTACAACGGTGATCATGAAACCAAAACTTAATCGTAATTTGGGACCGGCTACAACCATATTGTATTGACTGGTAGATATTTGTTCGAGCAGCGCTGCACTTTGGCTACACGTTCTGTTAAAGAAGAAAGCCTTCAATTGAAATGTTCATTTTTGTCTGCGTAAATACGACTTTCGGGTGTGACAAAAGTCTCAAATGTTATGGCTGATGCAACAAAACTTAGAACTGTTCACAGTACGGTGTTCAGGGTTTTGATAACTTAGCTGGCCGCATCGGCATCCGTATCAAGGAAACCACTCCAGATGTTACTTCACTAGACTCGGACATATTTTTTATCTGTATCTGCCCAGTATACAGACTTATGTCAGACCACCATCACCAGACCAAAAATGTGTTGAATGAGAATTTGAGTAAAAAGTCTAGAGTCTGTCATGTCATTATCAATGAACAAAACGTCAGTACTGAATGCCTTCTACATCGCTGACCAAACAGGATACCTGGTACGAAATTTTTCCGGGAAATAACAAGGTTTGCTACTTCCTGACACCTGTATGAATATGCCGCGATACAGTCGATTACCTAACACGGTGACTTTCATTTTAAAGGGCACTCACAGATTCTGCATGCTGTTGTTGAAGACGATATCGCTTTCCTATGACTATGTCGGTTAGCTGTATATTGAGTACACTACAGTTCCTTTCACAGGATGAATGGTCTCATAGTTTAATGCAGATGTGAAACCCAGTTGACAGCTGATGAATCGGATTGGTGAAAACCGCAATCGCTTCTAAAGCCCCAACGGAATTTTGATTATTTTCATAAAAGACTTAAGTACATTGATGTAGTTCATTAAAATCCAAGAGTTTGAAAAGTCTTTTATAATTTCTTTCTTCTGCCTTCAAATCGTGTTTTCTTCTTCTGATGAAGTTTGTATTGCAGTTAAACAGCTGTGTCACCCTATGCATTACTGATGTGGATGATGAGATGATTATGTAAAAATTGAACATCAGTCAAATTTAACTGCTGCCATTTTGGTCTTACAGATTTTTTAAACAAACTATTTCTTAAAAAAACATTAACGTCAAGTTTTGCTTCCACTAAAACTTGTCAGAAGTGCACATTCTTGTATGGTCGGGATTTAACCCATGACACGCTTCCTCATCAGATAGTCTGAGTGGTCACATCATATTTGAACTCTCAACTGTATTCCCGTGTGAGTGCTACTCATCTGCTCGTTCACCGCTAGAAAAAAAGTAGTAACCTTCCGTTACCTGTAATATCTGATCTCACAACTCTCAATGAGGTTGAATTCATACAACCTATTTACGCTTCCTCCAACAGTTATTGATCACTGCTGAGTGGTTGGGCTGAGTGAATTGTCCACCTGCTAGGATGCATCCAAAAATCTTACGGGATTTCACAGTCGATGACGCAACTGAGATCGAAGTACTGTTGGTCTCTCTTCGAAATAACTCACTCAGTATTGTTTTATTTACTGCTTCGACTGTTAAAAATGGTAGAATTGCTTCATTTGCTATCACGACTTGAAAAGTATATACGTTACTCACAACATGTAGTGTTGTAATTTTAATAAAGACGACTGAATAGGTGAGTAAAATATATATTTTGTTATCGATTGTCAGGTTAGCAATTTAGTTTGTTACCCTTCTACGATCCACCTTGTTTGCGTTGTTGTCCTATTCCTAAAATCGAGGATACAGTGGGGAGCAGAAACAAATGTGCCGGTGATTATGTCATCAATTTTAAGTTGTATGTTCTTTGCTATCTCATTAGAGCAGAGAAAAAAGAAACTTCAAGAGATGTAACGACTCCAGTTCACATAACTACCCGTATACCAGAAACATGTCGGTATCGGCTGAATAGAAAGAGTGCACCGGCAAAAGATTTCTACCAAATGATATAGATCACGTGTATCATCGCAGCTTGGTTGCACAACGGTGATTACGGTGTAACAATACTACCTTATTAAATACCAGATTTTTTGAGCTATTTTCTTAAATCTGTGGGGTTACGTGACAAGATAATGAACTAGTTGATTGGTTCGTTATGGTAAACCTTCTCCGAAGTTCTTTTTATGGCTGATAACCATGGGTTGTACACTTGATTGGTAAAAGCATGTGCCCAGTTATTCTGCTGTTGGGACTGCGACTGCATGATTGAAACGATGACATGTTCGGAAGCCGCATTAGAAGCTTGTCATCATCATGCTAGAAATACACCTTGTATGCGGGTCATAACTTAGATTTTGTTCACCATTTATCAACCCGTTTTATCTTCCTCGATAGTGACTGTTTGAGCACATAATCTCTTTTTACAGCTAACTTCCATATGAAGAATCTTGAACTATCTCGCGTTATGTTATTAAGTAGTTGATCATATAAATGAGACTGTTAACTTCTCCACAATGTCTCTAATAGTTGTTCGAATAGGTATTATTTCTACCAGCTCTCATGTTAAATCTCCACATATTTCACGTAATACACAGTTGGTGGGGCAGGTTTAAAAGAGAGTAGGAGTTAGTTATTCCAGCATAAAACTCATAAGTAACCGTTAATGTTCTTTAGTGGCAATGTTTCCTCAATTAGTACGTATCTCATAACCTAGTGATCAGTAAAACCAGAATCGATCAATGGTATGTTACCGCTCTATAGACCATCTAATCTATAGGATGGGAGAAGGCTTAAGAACCACAATTTAGCACAAAACCAAAAAATAACAAAATAATCGTCCGTGCTTGGAGCGTTACATACGTCTACAGCAATAGAAGACCTGAGATTCACAAAAACTAAATTAAACCATTGAACAAGATTGTTTTAAAAACTTGTGAAAATAGTTGTAATTAGTGTTCAATCACGTAGTAAGTATATCCGGAAACTACAGAATCGCAAGTGTTAGCTTGTGAAAGAAGAGGACATCGGAGACTTTGGATGGAATTTCGGATAAAATAAACTTCATGACTGTTTTCTATTAATGGGAAATCTATGTGTGTAATGATTGTGTGTTTAAGGGTCCCCTAACAAATATACAAAATTACCAGTCCTGTATATAACATTGTTTGCATGTGTCATCCATGTGTTCTTACTAAACAGACCTTTGAATAAAACCCTATTGAACAAATATTGACGGAGAACTGAAAAATTACCTCGAAGTTAAGTAAAATAACTTGTCCTAATTAAGAATGCTGTATTCAGTGGATATAATGCATTTAAATCCTACGGAAAATATCTAGACAGTTAGACAACTTTTTATATCTATAAAAAAATGTTTGCAACGCCAGTGAGTACCGAAGTTACAAAAGTCAAATGCGTTGAAAACTAGACAGATGGCCAGACATTCGTCACTGAGAAGCGACCGGTATCGCATAAATAATTCTGACGAGTACTACCGGATGGATGGACTGATTTTGAAAGTAGAACAAGAACCTGGCAGCATGTTACAATTACATCTTACGTTTTGTGATTTATCTTACCGAAATATACACTCCCTCACTTTACCGCTATCAAGAAATTCAATCTGTCATTGACCCTGAAGAAGTGAAATGGGACCCATTACGTTCAAATTTTGGTAACCTTCCTTAAAACGTCTGTATATTTGTAACCGGTATATCCCGTTTGAAGAAAATCTTCAATCAGAAACAAGTTGTAAATACCGATCATATACATTTTTATTGTACAATCCTGTTGAATAACGCTCGCTGTATACATCACACCGTAAAAGTATACCTGGGATTTTTCACTCAGAAACGTTGATGAAACAAACGATCCATCAGTCAACATGGAATGAAAGATACTATTTATATACGCCACTAACAAACGTGGGTAAACAGTTTGAGCAAACCGATTGTACAATGTAGAACATAATTACCAGTGTCTGCGCAGCAGTCATTTAATCTTCGTTAGGATTACGAAAGCAGGAATAAATGAACCTTACACTCGTTTTCGGCGCCGAGTAGAAGTTCATGACGAATGCCTGCTGACCACAATTAGTCTGAACGAATTCATTAACGTAATTACCACAGATTGTAGTCAAGTTAATACAGATGTTTGTCTCATTAAAGCTGGGCGATTAGCAACTACTAATACGAAGGTTCGGCCGATTGTTTCAAAGTGGTGTTCTTGTTGATTAATTTGTTGACACACACATTTTGGTAAGTGATTAATGACTCGTTTCTCTAGCTGTAAATATGCAAATGTGAGCACAACGGCTGTGTGAGAATATGTTGAAACTGCACGTAGCATTGACTGCTATCCAATTTGCAATGGGCGCATTAGGTGTACTGTGGTTTGAGAAAAACAATTTGTCATCCATTCAACAATAAGCATGAAAACGTTCTGCAATATTCGTCCGGAGGCTATTTTTATCAAGTACACATAACTAAAAATATCTTTAGTGCTTTGCCTGCCAAATAAGAATCTTTCGTCCATGAAAATCAAACAACAAGATGGTATTTATCACATAAATTCTCGGTGAGTAATAGAGGAATTTTGTTTTCACATAAGTTGAACATCACCCAGAATTCGTCGCAGTTGCCACATTCCCATAGACTTTCCAGTCGGCCCCTTTCATACAGTAGAAGCACTAGACTTCGAGTGTCGCTGTCATTAGAACTCGTCAGTTAGCGCATATCCTTGCTACTATCGAGACTAGAAGTCCGGCCACACTTTTATGAGATAACCGTGTTGAGCATTTCGTCACTGTCTTCACACTAGGCACGACCAAATCATCGTACCTGAACACTCGAACACTTTCACTTGTGAGTAATGCTCTGATTGTCCAAGCATTACTCACAAGCAAATGTGGCTCGTTGATCGGATGTGACACTTCAGTCGTATCTAATGTGAGGCCAGTGGAGCAGTGGTCAACATAATTGCCTCAGGTAAGCCTGGCTGGAGTTCTAGTCTCGGCCGTGTCAAAGATATGCTAGCTATAACAAAACGCAAGTCTAGTGCTTCTGCTGTTCGAAAGCGGCTGACTGGACAGTTTATGAGAATGCAACAGTTTTGAGTTCTGTTTAATTTGGATGTAGCATATTCTTCCCAAAGTTGTACAAACCAAATGGTTCAATTAAATTCTAGGGTTTGTTTGTAACCCAATGGATGAATACAAATAATTGTTGCAATCGAGATTTTGAACCGCTGGTCAGTTTAAAATTATTCATCTGTGTTCAGGAAGTTCTATCCATTTTTACGCTCGATGTATACTGGGTATTTTCAGGTGTGTATGGTATTGATAATTGACGTAGCATTCCAAAAAAGCTAGTCATCAATAGTACCTAAGTAATCTAAGTCTGATTCATCTGACCTCAGTGCGCAATGAAAAAAGAAATCCGTTTAGCTGACTAACTAAAAACTAACAGACCACTTCTTCAAAATTTCAAACACAGTGAATAGTATGATGTTCGATTAACCTATCCAGATAAAACCACCTATGTTGCTCTTCATTGCAGTATTGACAAACCTCAGGATTTTGCAAACAGCAAAGTCTGGTGTAGAGGACAAACCTTTCTATGTAACCACCTGGTCGAATTGGCTGCTCACTCCTGTCGAACGGTGGAATCACCTTTCGTCATTTCATAGCACGAACGTTGCTCATACGATCCGATTATGTAAATGATAAACCGTGATATATGTTTTCCATTCGTCAGTAAAGCAAACTGGTGGAACTTAATAGGGCTGATACGCATTCATACCTTTTAAATCAATATTCTGTAGGTATGTTTATTCAATTTTCCCTTTTGCTACTGCACCACTGTTCCAAATCCAGGTCAAACGTGGCCTCCTGCCTTCGACGTGAAGATTCTCCGTCTTATCTATACATGAGCGATTGGTTGGCCAAGCGGTCACAACATGATTTACCCGGTTTGATGTTCTCATTGGACCAGCAATGTCAATTTGTGCTCAAAGTTCCTTCCACAAGATTTTGCGGTCATATGGTAAGTGTTCCATTGAACGGTTCTTACTACATGTTTGTTCCATCTGACATCTATCTTCGTGCGCACTACTTTAATGTATAGTTGCACCCGCCCTTCTGAACGGAATTTTGGGTATGAATTACATGTGGACGAATGCACCGGATTTCTCCCTTTTGTTGTCTATTAGTCAATGCTATAAAATCATCTAATTGACTCAAGGAAGATCCGAGGAGCATTACATATTACTCCGGGAATGTAACTATTTGGAAGTCGGGATTGAGGCTTCAAACAGTTAACCATCTCGTAACCCTATATAATGATGTCTTGTTCAGTGAGGTTGGTTTTGATCAGAAATGAACTTCATAGATTCAGGTTTGAATTACGCTTATTTGTACATTGTGTGATAACTATACCTAATATATAAGTATGCATGTATTCATACATGCAATCATGTACTGACAGACTGTGTAGGTTGAGCATCACTCCTAGTTATTTATCTACATATTCAGATGACTACTGCTAAAATGAGCTCCGAACAGACCGAAGCTTGAGTTCAGTATTTCAGGTCAAAATGAGGTTGACTGAAAAGTCAGTATGAACACGGAAGCTGCGATCAATCTGAACTAACTTTTGTGATTTTCATGTTATCCGGACATCGATTGACAACCACCAGTCGAAAACTACTGATTGCAGCAAATGATAGAAAACATAAGTGTGTACATCTCACACACCTACTAACAAGAAACTTCAATTAGTAGAACAATCATTTTCACCACTTCACAAAATGCGTATAAATGGTCTCTCATCAAGTCTATGTTGTATCTATTTGAGCTTATTTTGTTTTGCAATCTCTTACCAGTTCAGGCTTCAAATTGTCTCATCATTTTTATCTCCTTCGTCCACAAATGCAACACTTTAGTTTCCTTCTCAATTTAGCTTTTTAACAAACTTAACGATGCTTACTTCGCTTTCTTTGAACTAACGTTTTTCATATTTGCATCTATGATTACCAATTATTTCGTTTTTTATGAGATATGACTTCACTTAGAAAATAATCCTAGATTTACTTATACCATGAAGGTCTTCCTTCTCACATATATGTATCTGCTTTGCCTGAGGAGGGAAATCAGTGACGCTATTTAGTGCATGACTGTAGGTTTCCCTCAGCTTTGATTTCTATCAAAAACTATTACAGAATTGGATATAATCAGATAGTCTATGCTTGATAGAAATTGACGCGATTTCGATCATCTATATCTTGTTTTGAGCAGTTGCCAGAATGTCGTCAATTGTACTGTCAAGAGGGAGAAAACGCAGCCTGTCTGCCAATGGAAGCTGCCTGGGCTGAAGGTTCATCTTGTGGGGAGAATAAGGTATGTTTTGCTAGTCTGTGAATTCAATTTGCTTTTTTAAGGACTTGTCTAGCTCCACAACACCCATAATGGTTAATCGATGAGATAAAGCCAACTGAAGTAATTCTAAAGATTCTTATCTCTGTTTCATTTATCTGACCATTCAGCTGCATTCTGTCCGTACTATCTACTGCGAATAGAGGCCGTAAAAAATTCTCGAAAAACAACTGTAAACATGCAGATATTCTTATAGTAATTCAGTATTTTTCCATGGATTTTCAGCCTGCAGTCAATAGTCTCTATAAGCAATTAGCCGTTATTTATACGTGGTTAATTAGTGACCATCCATTAGGTGAAGAGTTCGTCGTCAACGATGAATTCAATCTTCACACCGAAAAAATGAAATAAATGATTGGACGCTTCCAACTTCTTATCAGCTGATGACAGCATCGTGCACAACTAGCGATAGACCTGGAGTGAGGAAGCAGAAAACTTGTTTATGCTCACACGCTTCACATCACGCGATGGTTAAACATTTAGATAAATAAGCTATTAAGGTCGACGGAACGCTATGCTTTTTGTGAGGTTAGCAGATATAGAGTTATCTAGAAAGGAAGTGAAACTGTTTAAAACGTGACCATATGTCAACATTTATGACATTTGACTAAAAACCGATGATTATGAGTATTAGAAGTTACACTAAGATGGGGTAGCCAGTAAAGTTCGTTGAATCTTTTCAATGAAACCGCATATACCACACCTATCAGATCACGTCTAATTTCCATCGGACACACTTAAAGCAACATTGTGTCTTATTCAACAGTACATTCTATCAAAACACCACGGTACAAAAGTACAACTACTGGACGAGCAAGACAAGCACAACATCAAGAATGTTTCGTTAAATTACAGAAACGGCACGCCATCGTTATTTTCCGAAGAAAACCTACGTCTGTCCACCCCAACCTCATCACAATTGGACTGCTATCACAGACGAAAGATTTGCAGTCCAACTTGTCGAGTTTGTGGGGCGCATGTTACTGCCTTTTGCTTTAAAACTTACCGTGTTGAATTGCCGATAAGGATTTCAATTCAAATTTTTTGGTTATTTAGTAAAGTACTATGTCTGACCTATATGTTACGAAAGAATCAAACCGGACTTAGCATTCCCTTAAAACGGATTAGTAGTGAATAATTCAAGGGACTGTGTAATAAAACATGGTAATTTGCTTGTCGGATGAAAGTTATTTCAATACGTCAACAGTGGCCCCTGAAACGACAGATAAATAATTTTCAAGTTGAACATCACCCACAATTGATCACAGCTGTCGCATTCCCATAGACTTGCCAGTCGGCCCCTTTCAAACAACAGAAGCACTAGACTCGAGTTTCGCCCACATTAGAGCTCGTCAGTAGTGCATATCATCGCCACTATCGGGACTTGAACCACGGACACGCTGTTCATGAGGCAACCGTGTTTACCACTGCGTCATTGACCTCACATTAGGCACGACCGAATTATCATATGTGAACGCTCAACCACTTTCGCTTGTGAGTAATGATCAGGTTGCCCGATCGTCACATATATGATAATTCGGTCGTGGCTAACGTGAGGTCAATGGCGCAGTGGTAAACACGGTTGCCTCATGAACAACATGTCCGTGGTTCAAGTCCCGGCGGTGGCGATGATATGCACTACTGACGAGCTCTAATGAGAGCGAAACTCGAGTCTAGTGCTTCTTTTCGAAGGGGGCCGACTGGAAAGTCTATGGGGATGCGACAGCTGCGATCAATTGTGGGTGATGTTCAACTTGAAAATTAACCAAATCCCCGACTACTCATCAGTAAGATAAATAATTATCATTTATACGTGTTTCATGTCATTTATTCTCATACAAAAACTGAACGGTTTTGAAAGTTGATGTAGGTTGAAGATTCATATATACATATATGACATCTTTCAATAGAAATAGTCCATTTGTTTCGTGATTCTTAGAGTTGAAGTTTGGATAAAAGCTACCCAGTAAAATATTTAGGAAGATGACCAAATTACATCAAAAACTGCCTCAATAAACCTGTCCCATATGGATCATCAGTTCGAACAATAAATTTTTCCAAATCCTTTGCAAACCAACTGACTGAGTGCAAACAACAGAACAGAAGATAGTGATACTTTGCTTTGTCAAAAATGTTTGAAACAAGACAAGCGCAAAGTGTCACAGACCACCATCATAGATCCGTAAAACAGAGGTGTAGGGACATCAACTGTCTTGGCATATCTGACTTTTGTGTATGTACTTTTAATCACACAATAAATACGACTTGTAGCATGTTTTTTAATAATTGAAAATCGCTAGTATAGATAATAAATTGTCACATGACATGAGGTACATCAAACCGTAATAGATTTCGACGTTCTACGAAGGAATATAGCCCTAATTGAGTTTGAATCAGTTTACACAAGAGCGCTGCGACTCAGTCAGATACCGAATGTTGTTTACACCCAGTTTCTGTAAGTAATTTCTGACTTTGAGAGAGTTCACGATGCATTGTGATAAATGCTCTCCAAAGTATGGTCTGTGGAGGTGGATTAGGTACAGTTCAGATTCCAAAATATATCAAAGCATGCTAAACGATCCAGGTCAACAGTGTGTCAGTTTGTTACTTCTGTAGGTGTGTGTGTGATATGTACACATTTCAAAAGCGGACGAAGACAGTTTCACTGGCTTCATAAAGGGATGTTGTGTGTAAATGATATTACGATACATATAGGTTTCGGTTGTTCCAGAGTAACCGTACATATGTTCATTAAGAGCAAATGGTTACTCAATAACCAAGGACATTCAATAGTTTATTGCTTATCGTAAAAGCTCAAAACTGACTGCATTCAGATTGATATGTCGTCGACAAGGAAATGAAGTTAGCGCTGATAATCGTCAGCAATTAACCTGATGAAGTTTCGCATGTTGTTCATAAATATTGAGGAAGAACCCATACTTGTTTACTCGTTGGTCATCCAGAGGCACTCAGCTGATGAACCGGTATGACCTTAATTAAAAACTAAATGCAAACTAGCTTCCTTAGAAGGAAAAAAACGTGCATTTTCTCATATACCCTATCTTCCGCGTCATTCTGGAAACTAACTCCGGCTGGATATTGAAGTTGTCAATGAAATACCCACTAAATACATGCTGCTAACATGAGGTTTTTTCACAATGATATCGACCTAGTTACTTCACCTGTTTACGGTTTTCATCTTAGATTAAAATGGTAACTATCAAGTGTTGTTCCGACGTATTGAAGCGTCGGAAGAAAAATGTTGGCAACTCTGCATAAATGTTTATTAGAACTTCCATGATCACATCTATGCCTTTTGATGGATAGTATTCACTTATTGTATATGAGAGATCTGAAGAGAATAAAGGTCATAGCGATACAATCAATTTCTAACTGAGATGGCTGTTTGACAGTGAGACAATACCCTGGTGATTCATTACCGCAATCCGAATTGTTTTTAATGTTGAGAGCTAACTTGCGCTTCATTTTACATTGTATTTTGTAGCTACATGTGTACACAAAACCCAATCAGCAGAACAGTGGATAAATATTATTACAAGTAGTATTACCGAAAAATGATTACATCTGTTTACAGTTCAACGTGTGAATCTTCTTAGGTAGCTAGGACCAGTTCTCATGAAGTTATTGAATGTCTTCCGGAAAATTCCCATAAGATTAAAATTAATGATATGCAGGGCGATTGTATTCAATAATTCCCTTTGAGTTATGTAGGTTTTATCAAGAAGTCAGTCAACGACCCAACCAGATCTAACCAACTGTTGTGTGGAGTTTAGAAGTCGCTGTTATTGTCACCCGTTAACAGTAATTTCTTGGATTCTACAGTTTTCCTCCTGACACATCCTGATGAAATCTATGTAATTGTATTGACGTGAGAAAGAATGATTGAAAGCGATTGCTCCTGATATCTTTACTTCAAATCTACAGAAATATTTTGCTTGGCAATACATTTTCAAGACATTGTGTTTTGTTGATACTGACAGGTCATCATTCAATAGATCACCCCTCCTCCGTCTTTTCTATACTTTCATTTCATCCAGTGGTGCATTCAAGGTCAGTGTGTGCCTAACAGCCAGAAGCCTGTTCGAGTGAACGGAAACTGGGGTCCATGGGGTCCATGGTCTCTATGCTCGCGAACATGTGGCGGTGGGGTTCGGTTCTCGGAACGGGAATGCAACAATCCTGAGTAATTGTTTGACTAATATGTGCTAGGATGTGGACAACGTTCACTAAATTTTATATGACCGTAGTTCTGACTGTGAACGCACGCATACTAGTTCCATACGCCAACCACTGACCGACGCGCACATATATCCTAGCTGTTCACACTGTCGATCTTTCTGTTTGATGTCTGCGATAAATTACGAATATATATGACCCACAAGATGGTCGGTTCAGCGCGACTCTCAAAATATTCATGAACTGATCGGTTTCACAAAAGGGAATAGGTTTTTGTTTAGAACTTCTTGTAATGGTTTTGGTAAGGGAATGAGTGTTAAACTGTTCACAATACTAAAGAGGGAGTGAATGTAGAGTTATAAAGCAAGGTTTAGAAGAGACCCATTTGCGAAAAATCTGGACTTCGGCTGGATTCGAACCGGCGACAGAAACAACATGTTCAAACGTGGCAAATGCTCTACCAGCTGAGATACGAAGCCATGTTATTTCTGTCGCTGGTTCGAATCTAGCTGGAGTCCAGATTTTTCGCAAATGGATATCTTCTAAATTATCAAGCCTACCAAACTACTTATCAGTCAAACAAGGTTTGTAAAAGGATGTTGGTGTATGATCAGGTTACTAGCAAGCGCTAAAACTCATGGGGGTAACCTACTCTCAGCTATTCACAGGTGCTGACCCTTGTATGAAGCAAGTGTAAGTCGAGTGGCAATTTAAAACTTTCAGCCAGTTCAACTGTGGTCAGAGAGCTAGAAAGCGTATTACAATGTGAAAGAGCCCCATCCATGAAGAAGTCATGTCTGCAGAATAGCCTGTCTGTTTCTAACCCAAGTTTACGTTGGTTACTACAACATGAAATAGGTCTGCTAACGCAACGCCTGATGTATAGGTTATTTTGCAACTGTATCAGATTCAACTTAATGTGCTTGTAATCTACGGACCAATGTTTAGTAGCCCGTATGGTTTTATCGAGCAGAACAACTCCCCAGTAACTGACTGCTCGTTTTCAAGCTTACTTTGACGGACGTATGTGCTACTTTACAGATGTAAGGTAATTTATGAATTTGAATCTGGTGTAAAAAGATTTAGGATGAATCATCCCACAAACTCGGGATTCAGAACTTGACAGTAGGTTTTCATCTTTCGATCTGTTGTTTGACATTGCCCTTGCATATGACCTTTAGGGTGTCATTAGCAAGCAGTCTGCCCATGTTAGAACGAATTTAATTCCAGAATAATTCGATGCATTTGCCAAGACGTATATGGTAGGTGAAGTAACCTTATATTCACATCACATTTTCGGTATATGTTGAACGACTGTCAACTTAGAATGCATTATTTCGTGGGAACATTTAAAATCACAGGAAAAAGGGCTCAATATGACGAAGTCATGTAGGTAAGTAACTACAAGGTTACTGTGGGTGTCAACTAAAACTCGAGGTTACGATTTTTCAAATTCATTGAACATCACTCATAACTGGTTGCAACTGTCATATTCCCATAGATTTCCCAGTCAGCTCCTTTCGAAAAGAAGTACCAGATTTGAGTTTTGCTCTTACTATAACTTGTCAATAGTGCATATACTTGGCACGGCCTGGACTAGAACTTGGACCAGGCTTTCATGAGGCAATTATGTTGACTATTGTGTCATTAGCCTCAAATTAGGCACCACCGAATTTTTTCAAACTGACTGCAATCCCGACTGTGACAAGCATATGCACTACCGATGAGCTCTAACAATAGCGAAACTCAGATCTAGTGCTTTTTTTTCAAAATATACTAACTGGACAGTCTATGAGGATGAGACAGATGAGATTACTCGGAGATGATGCTCATTATATAAAAAAAACCTTCAAACCTCTACTATTTACCGGTTTCCATTTTTATTGCTATTCTCAAAAGTTGTTTCCGTATTTTGTTCGCTAAGTATTGATTACGTATTGATTTGTGTTGTGTGAATTTTGTCAATTAGTTTATGCGATTTTGACACATCTGTGGTTTGACAATCGAAACCATTACGTGGTACATGTCATGTGACATTAGTCATTCCACGTGAAATGCAAATGACTTAGAAAGAGAAAAGAATCATCTTGATCCATTAGGGTAAAAGAAAGGAATGGGGCAAAATTTTCCAAATGAGTGATCAGGTTAAAAACAGCTGTGAACAACTTTTCATGCTAACAGGCAAACAGTTGAGTAATTTGGTTTTCATGCATCCATTGCTCTACAGTTTGATCAAAACATTAGAAGAAAGAACACTTCTACAAAAACAGGACTAAAGAAGACTTTTTGCCATCTAAAACACCATAACTAATGTTTCTCAGTCTGACACTTCATACACAGAACTGAGTGTGGAGCAATCCACAGATGAAAACCCACATTCCGAACAAAAATGTGGATATGTATACATATACTGGTCACAACACAAATACAGGATCGCCCAAACTGATTAAACGCTAGGTCATCTTGAGTGTTCGTATGAACGATTAAATTCTGAATGATCTACGTACTCAGGTCGGAAGGTAACTATAGCTGAGGGTCCTATTAACATCCAGTAAAACAGAAAGAATGTTTTCTATTGCAGTGATCATTCTGAACAAAGATTTGGCCTGAAAGTGGAACTAGATTTTTAATACATAGTATAAGAATATAGGCACCATCGAGGTTAAGCTTTTGGTGCATAATGACGACATCATTTTTAAAAGAGGCATTTACACCACAACTGTCAGTTCCACGGCCGTGATCAAATGACTGACAAGCAATTTGGCTGCGGAACGTGATGCAAACAACTGCGACCCACGATCCGCTTTTACTTGACAGAAAGAAAGGTGGAAGTGCCATAGTAAGATTTGTTTTCATCGCGCTGACTCAAACTGGCTGGCTTTGTTTCACCCTATTGGTTGTCCTCGAAAATGGAATCGATTGATGCTGAAAGGTCCGAATGCTGACCCCGGATACAAGCACTAACTAAACCGAGGTTTATCGGCCAAATATGTGTTGAAATTTGCTTTTCTACAACTTAAATGCATCGTCATAGCAAGAATTCGGAAATTATCTCAATAACACAGTAATCTGAGTCCCCTCGAAAGAGAGATAGATGCCATCAATTGATCGGTGAAATCCAGTGTATTATGTTAAACCAGTCTACTGCCTTAGTTAACGTATCAAGCTCCTGGATTTTGTCTGCTTTTGTGTGTTATGCCTTGCAACTTGACTGCAAGTTAACATTCACATTAGTTTATTCGGAGGCACAAACAACTGACCACTTGTGATTTCAAGTTGAACATCGCCCACAATTGATCGCAGCTGTCGCATTACCAGAGACGTTTTAGTTGCCCCATTTCGAACAGCAGAAGCACTAGACCCGAGTCTCGCTCTCACTAGGGCTCGTCAGTAGTGCATATCCTTGTCACTGCTGGGACAAGAACTCCGGCCACACTTTCATGAGGCAACCGTGTTGATCACTGCGCCATTGGTCTCACATTAAGCATAACCGAATTATCATATGTGAACATTCAACCACTTTCGCTTGTGAATAATGACCACTTGTGATTTGACTGTAAACGTAGTTAATGCACCAAGTGAGCAAAAGTTACCTTCTTGACAGCTACCGCATGTGTTCATCAGACTGAAAAAATGTCAAGAGTTCATGCCATCAGTCATGTGATGGAATTCTTGAGCTGAAAGAAAGCTTCTGAAAGTTTGGACTAAATATCCAGACGTATAGCAACGTGCAGCGGGATGGAAAATGTACACTAGGCTCAACTCTTTCCAAGATAACGTTTGGTTTCATTTTCTTCATGCTATTTTTAGCTAAGTAGACTAGCCTGAAGAGTTACATTATGGAACGGCTGACAGCAAAGCAAGTCCGTTTCGTTCATCTCAGTGTTCAATTCAGTTAATCACAGATCTTGCAGTTGCCATTAATCTAGTACTGATTTATCAAATAATTGGCGATCGAGTACGTCTAGCTTGTTTCCCACACTCTACATTTATTTACAGAAATGGGCTTACGCAGACACAATGTCTCATTGCAGATGTGCCCATTATTGCCGTTGTATTAGTGTTTTATTGACACTGAATAGAGAAGAAAAAACTATTACGAAGTCCGACAGATGGTTACAGCCTTGCTCCCACACACTTCGCTACCCATCTGCCCACTTCATACATGCTTTATCTGTTGCCGACATACATTCTGCTTCCGACTGCCCTACTAGATACGACCTACCTCCTATCAGACCAATAGTTAATTCGCGGTAAGCGCATCGCCATTTCGTTCTATTTAGTGGTTACCTCATCAAGGTTAACAGTGAAAATGATCGCCATAGGTTCCCAATCCCCGTCATATGTACCGGACAGCGTGTCATGGCAGCAACGGAGACACATCACAATGATTCTCCTTTCATAACTTTATCAGCGGACATCCCAGTTTGGAGATGCAAATTGGCATTTGAACAATCGACAAAATACACACACATATCCACACGTTTCCGCTCTGTGGGTGGTCGGCATATTTTGCAGTGTGATTGCTGTTTAGATAAACATTTGCCGAAGGTTACGTTTTTTCTTGCCCCTCTTCCGTTTGCGACGAGCAGGTGAGAATCTTACTGAACGGAAATTCCCATTTGGGCATTTTTTGCAGTTAACTGGGACAAAAAAATGTACAAACAAGTCCTTGATTTGTTTGCCATCCAGATTTGTAAAGCAAACATTTGTTAAACATCAACTTATACAACTAGCCTGACACACAATTAATCGGATTTGGGAAGATTTGACTGTACTTCGGGCAATTTTTCTGTTTTGCATGGCAGTCATAAGGATAGGGTTTGACTGCATTGTGAAGTTACTGATTACCGTTCCCCTTGGTGTATTTGTGAAACACTATTTAATTGTAAATTCTGCTGTTAAGGTCTGTTTCATGATTTGCTAAAACATCTCTTGTCCCCTGTCGTGCCAAACAGCCCTTCTTTGAGTCCTGTTAAATGTGTCTACTTATTGGCTGTTAGAACAATCATTGGTTGGTATTCAGTTGACGAAGAACTATGCGCATCAGACACTATTCTCAATGTTCCAACACCTATATTTTGATGTAATCCTGAGAAAAATGCTGAGTGTTCTGAGAACGTCCACCTTGTTTTTACCAATCGGTTTGGCAGCTGCTGTAATCAACTGAATAAGTGGTGAAATATGTCCATTGATACCTGTATCTGGAAGCCAATTCCTACTCCGTAGGTAGTGTTCAGAGGAGCTACATGAAGAGTTTTCATTCCCGTTTTTTACGTTTCTTTGGAAAATGCGTGAATCTAATTGATTCAGTAAATGTACTTAAAGATTGGTATAACTGTCGAGCGTTAAGGAAATCCATAAAAAGTGTCATAGAGAAAGTGTTTTCGGTAGGAGTGTTTATTGTGCAGCCGTTTCACTTACTTGGTAAGTGGTAGCGGATCACATATTTGCGAATAAAAAACTCGACTCCAGTTATGGTTTGTCGTGCGATGTTACGAATTCCAAAAACGGACCTCAAAACTCTGACACCGAGTCTATTTTGCTCACTAGATTATATCATTGGTCTTTCGACTGCATCGAGATTCAGAAGTTAGAAGCAAAAGAGTGTTCACTGTGGGCGTTATTGCGAGCGTAGCAGTATGACTGACTTTATTGAATAAACTCTTACTTACTAGGTAAAATCGTGATCAGTAAAACGTCGTATTAGTGTGTGTGTGTGTTAAATGATTTTGATGTTCCATTTGGCGGATTCCGCTAAACTCATCGTAAGACGATGAGCGATGGGATTTGCCTCTCTACTGATATGTGTTTCTCAATAGAACCGCATTTGCTAGATCATCGAGTACGTGATGTAAAGGCTTAGAAACATTAAAGGAAAAGACATACCAACTGCACGTGTCAAGGATAATGAAATGTGAATTGCAGATTCTGAATAATATCCGCTTGCGCTCTGATATCGACACCAAAGAGTGCCGTTCACTAACTGGAGGCATTAACAATCAGGTTTGTGTAAATGTAGATAGTGTGAGACTAAACCAGTAGGCTTTTGGTTTAAACACGAATGAAGACATTGCTTCGGCAGGAGTGAACCTCTGTAACTAATCTGATTGCACGATGAATCTGACAACTGTGCCAATTAAATTGAGACAACTAAATTCACTAGAAACATTAGAGTTTGGCCCTTTTGAATGTAGTGTGCTTCACCAACAGTGGATAGTTTTCACGAAGGTATCAGCGTAAGTACAACAGTATGTTATTTGAAAATCATCAGCGGTATCCCCACTTCAACAGTGGAATCTAATGTTTACAAGCAGCCTGCATGTTAACCTACTGTGTCCTACGTATCACGTAGTTTAGTCGATTGCTCATTTCCAGTCACACGTCAAATTTTTCGATCGATATACCGCTCGTTCAGTACATTCAATCCCAATCATGTCAGCTGGGTATGGAATAGCCTCTGAATACTGCTCTCTTGATTAACACAGCTATGCTTTTGGGATAGTTGTTCACATTATAATACTAAAACCGCTACTGGAAGAAATAGTTAATTTAATTTACTTTGGAATAATCGTAGACTGATTTCGGCGAAACTGGCAATCCACCCGTACTGATACATCACTGAAAACTTGCTGCTTTTGGTTAACCGCCCAGAGTATTGGAAAAATGTTGCTAATCACATGAGTCTATTCGTAAAGGATTGTGGATGAGAATGTTGCACTTATTTTCCCCTGACAATATTCTTTAAACATGTAGCAAAAAGTTCTATTTTGCACTGATTGGTTAACCAACTTTCCACTTGAAGCAGACTCTCGTTTATCATTCTCATTAAATTCATGGTTTCCAACTATTTTGGTATGCGATAAGTCCGTCAACACATTTTCTTCTAATCCACCAGAATCTCCGCGACGGTTCTACATATATACTCTAGTGACACAAGAAGATCAACTTAACGTGCTTGCGAGCACTTTGCTGTACGAACATCACTTTACCATTTCCCCGCTCTTTACAGTGGGACAAATTCCAAAAACTGTTGTTATTTCACAGCTCGGACATCTCATACATTTGATTGGAGCTTAGCAATCGTAAACCTTCCAGCTAGCCTACTTCGGAAGAAACGCACTTGACTCTAGCTCAGAACTCGCACACTCTTGCAAATTCTTGCGGTAGCCGGCAGTATAACTCAGACGATATCCATTGGGCGGTTGTATTGATTACACCACCAATGACCTTAATTAAACAATGCCATGTTATAAAGCGTATGTGCTCAACCACATTCACTTGTCAGTAACGCTCAGATTACTGATGATTAGTAGGGGATTTTGATTTTCATACAAATTGAAAATCACCCACAATTGATCGCAGCTGTCGCATTCCCATAGACATTTCCAGTTGGCTCCTGTCGAAAAGAAGTACTAGACTCAAGTTTCGCTCTCATTAGAACAGCTCGTCAGTAGTGCATATCATCGCCACTGCCGGGACTTGAACCACGGACATGCTGTTCATGAGTCAACCGTGTTTACCACTGCGCCATTGACCTCACGTTAGGCACGACCGAATTATCATATGATAATTCGCTTGTGGGTAATAATCATTACTCAATGACCTTAAATTAGACAATGCCATGTTATCAAGTGTAAGCATTCAACTACATTCACTTGTTAGTAACGCTCAGATTGTCGAAAAAAGGCTAGGATGAAAGAGCTCTGATCTGTTGTGGATGGTATACAGTTAATTTTAATAACAGTCCGTTATTGTGCGCCACTTATTTATTGGCCCTATTCTGAAGTGCAAATGGAAGTATTTGTTTGTACGATAAGATCGGTTAGCACTGTATCATACGGAGTGATACAACAGTCAACCTACGTAGGCATTAAGTCTGTGATCACTTAGTTACGGGGTGTACATTTTAAGTTGATTTTTTTTCAATATCACATAGGCAAGTAGTGGCGGTTTACCCATCTGCAATTCCACCGGTAAATATGAGTCTTTTCGAATAATGACGTGAACAATATGAGTCAATTATTTGTACGATTGTATGCATTTCATTTTCTTTTCTCTCTGCTCTTTCCTTTGCTCACTGTCTTCCGAAGACCACAACACGGGGGTGACTTCTGTCATGGAACACGAACACGAATGCGATCATGCGCGATTCAGGTAAGCACGTTTTTTGAACTGACTGAAATACTGACCATCAATCTCTTAGTGTTTGGTTATTTTCCTAAAACGCCACCTTATTTCAAAAGTTAACTCGAAAGGAGTTACTCCCAAGAAAGAGACGAAAATGAGCGTAGGACTTTGCACAGGATAAGTGAAATTGTGAATAAAACGCATGACAAGTAATTGCCACGAATCACACAGACCATGGTCCTGTAATAAATCATAGCTCAAAAAACATCGCGAAGTTTCCGGTAATGAACCCTCAAAAATCAACAGACTGGCCGGAGCCAAGTTGGTCATCCACATTTTCACACCACTTTATTGACAGTTCCACACTGACTGCCTTATCAGGCTTTCTTATTCAGTTCTTGGAGCATTCCTGATATGGTGTTGAGTCGGGAGACGTCGTGAATTTCATGTGGGCAGGCTTTATAGTGATTTTGTCAAAAAGAATCAATATTCAGTTCACCCAGATTATTCAAGCGCTAATCACGTAAGCTTCATGTCCCCTCCGAGGAGGACTAATAGCTTGACCTAATAGGATTGCATGTATACGCAGTTTTGCGATCAGAGTCAAATCATTGGTATGCTTTTTTCACAACAGACAACTTGATCGTTTTACGCCCAAACCGGGTTGTACACAAATACCACCATAACTGATAGACAACGCTTATTATTCTAAACGTGACGGGCTTTCTCGAATGACAAACAGGCTTATTATTCACCAATACTCATGTACTATATGCGTCTTTTGCATCCGATTCGAACCAATCGTCGATAACTTCTGCGCAGGTACATAAGTACTTCCAAACTTATTCTGTTTATTGCAAAGGGGACATTTTGTGTCGCAAAGTGTTGTATTGGTGTAGATCGTTCAAAAAGTAGAACACCTAAACAACATTGTAGCTTAAGACAAAGGAGAGCCATGCCAGTCGTCAGCAGTATCAACAGAACAACCAATGGGGCTCAAATGACCTTGATGATCGATAGCATGAACCAATAAGTTTCATACAAGCCAACTAGTGGGACTATCCTGATACGCATACGAACGTGCCACAATACGAACTGATGGGTTAATGAAAATTGCTTTGTAAAATATGTGCACAGTATAATCGTTTTAGTTTACTCAAATTTGTTTGTAAAAACGACGAAATCGCGTCTATTTTCCAGATGAAATTCCCGTTTTGCAACAGTTCCTTTTTTGATAAATACATTGGCGGCCGATTATTCACTCGATTGCCGTTTGTATATAGTAATATTGGCTACCATTTCCAAACTTATTTCGTTGTTTCTTTCAGCCTTGCGAAAAACATTTGGATATACGCCAACAACTGTGCGATCGGATAGGCCAACACTACGGTACCCATTTGGTCGCCTACGTTCCCAAGCGTGAGTCTACATGCACTATACGGTTCTGTTACTGTCTGTTTTGCTCTGCTGATATACTCATCTTTGTGTACAGCGATTGAAACGTGGTAGGAGAGTAACCCAACTACATTGCACTGACAATTTTATTTGTGGTTTTAAAACAGCACATTAGGCTTCGTAGCTCAGCTGGCAGAGCATCTGCCGCGTTTGGGCATGTTGTTTTTGTCGCTGGTTGAAATCCAGTCGAAATCCAGATTTTTCGCAATTGGGTATCTTCCACAGTAAGCAAAGGTTTTTTTTCGTTCACGTACTAAGTAAACTCAAAACTATATTTAGTAAAACGATTACAAGGGTTGTTTCTTAGTTAGCCATTACGGAAATCCTGGACAGCATAACTGCGCACAGTTGTAAAGTAGTTTTATCAGATCGATAGTTTAATGTTGCTTGTCCATACGCAACGGAGTAAATGTAAAGAATGAGCAAGCATTTACAGATGACTTCTGTACCGCATGACGTGTGGTTTCTTACCATCCTTGGTTGATGTTTGGACACTTCGTTGATGAGCTGAGAGCATGCTTACTTGGTAACAGAGCCTTTGAGGTCAGTCAGAAGGACAATAAATGCACTGGAGACTGATTTTTGCTTATACTACTGTTCAAACACTCGTTTCGAGGTTCGCATATAGCCGTAGTCTATTTGTGTTTAGATAAATCGTTGTACAATGTTTTACTCAAACTGTAAACGAGTACACACAAAAGTTGGTTGCAGTAAGAGGCTATAATCAGTCAAACTGATGACTAGTCTATCTGTCATTTGCATTCAATTTTATGTTATATGTACCTGTAGCTCATGAAGTGAGCGTTAAACGAAGCTAATAAAATTAGCTGATGTAGGTACTGGTTGTTCAGAGTAACGTTACCATAGCATTTCATCCTGTATAACCCGATGGACATCGAACACATGGTAATGTGGTTGGGTTAGGAGGTTCGGCATTGAAATTTTACGGCTTTCTGCTGGTGCAGCACATACAGCGTCGGTGCATGCGGTCTCTGTCGTTAGTTCAAACTTGGTCAACTCCGTGATTTTCAACAAATAGTTTGGTAACGTGTTCAGGGAAGTCCGAGTTAAGTATGAGTTATTTGAAACACTTAGTTCCATTCAAAAGTTTGAACAAAACAGTTGAAATACGAAAGCTGGTAGATGCAAACATTTCGTATTGACTCATCAGTACCAAATTTACGATAACGCGTATGTTTTTTTCCATAACAAACAACTAGAGGGGTGGATAATCAATAAGCGGGTTAAGATAGGTCACTAAGTCCAGGGAAAGGTCAGGTTCACGAATAGCTGTTTCTCAACACGAAGAGCTGGCTGAAAACGATTGATTGCGACCGCTTCAGCAAATCTCAGGAATCTTGAATTGGAATGAAGTAACAGGATTCGGAATGCAAAAGCTGGATCGATAGCGTTACCAGTGGTCCAAACGTGTCTAGCGACTGGTGAGACTGGTTGTTTACAGGTTTCAGCAACATTGCCGTTCTCCGATGACACGGAATTTTGCACCCATTTGGGCAAGTGTTCCTTCAGTCAGGAAAACAAGCGTTTTTCGGTTCCACCTGTGTAACTTTATGTAGACCCTCTTTTTTCTACAGTGATCACCTCTTCGGATGGTGCTTTTTGTCTACTGTACTTTTCTATGAACTTTTGAGGGTAACCATTTAGTTTTAAGACGGAAGTGATAAAGTCTAGTTCCTCCGCAAGACTGTCGTGAGCACAGATTCGTCTTGCTCGTGTGGACAGCGTATTTATTAAGGTTCGTTTATGTTGGACCGGTGTGAAACTGTCGAAGTTTAAGTATTGGCCGCACCACTTGGCTGTCCTATAAATGGCTCTTCTAATCGAGCCATCTTCTAGGCGACATATAAGTATGTCTAGAAATGGCAGACAGTTGTTAGCCTCAAATTCACACGTAACCTTCAGGTTAGAGTGACAATTATTTAGGCGTTGCAACAGGTTATCTGTTATCTGTTGGGATCGACTGAACATCAATGTGTCATCGACGTAACGCTTGTAGTATGATAGGGTTGCTTTCTGCATAGCTTGCTCTTGTTCAATTCTTAACATAAGGAAGTCAACTAAGATAGGACCTAGCGGACTCCCCGTGGCTACTACGTTTAGTTCACAGTAGGACTGCTCGAGAAAACAAAAGCTGACATTCTTAGTGCAGAGCAGCAAACTTGCCTTCAATATATCGGTTGGCAGTGGCAATGTAACGTAGTTCGCTTCGACGAGCTCACAAATATAATCAATCGTTTCCTGCAGAGGGACATTTGTGATTTATGTCAGATAAGTGTTTAGATGAATTTTTGTAGGTGTTGTACGGTGGTGAATTACATCAAAACAGGTGTTTTTTGCAGCAGATTCCATTACGACATGATAGATACCTCAGAAATCTAGGAATATGAATGACATTTATTGTAACAGACTAAGGAAAGCAAGAGATAATCAGAATTTATAACACTTTGATTTTAACATGATCACATATTCTGACTCGGAATAAAACCAGCCGACTGATAACGTCTTATTCAGATTGTGTACATCCCATAGAGTGTCTCATCTGACTGTGTACACCTATATACCATTGTGTGCCGCTGACTGGTCAGGTTCCCTGAGACTACAGAGAATCTTTAATAGACGGACGGCAACCACACATATCAATTCCACCAACTGTACCAATGTCTAGTATAGATTATTTGATTGCCTTTAAACACTAACCAGTTCAGTGTACTTCATGATGGTAACCATATTCAGTCTGATATTGGCCCGCGTTTTTGCGTAAAAAGCTAAACCCAGAAAATAACATGAACACACGTTTACGCAGAGCAAGCTTACGCGGTCGTCAAATAGTGTTCCTGATTTTAAAAGGACACATTGCATGGCTGATCGATCGCTCGGTTAACGCGCACTCTTACCGCGTACAAAAGTGGCTCCATATTATTGTGAGTCCAGATATTTTTCACAGACAGATGAATGTCCACGAAAACACTCTGTTCACCTACGATTAGTCAACAAGCCCCTCTTGTCAGGACCCAAGTGGGAGGAATTGCGGGCGCTCATCAGTAGAAAACACTCAGAAAGCGTTCTCTTCAACCGAGTACTTTTAGGGAGTAGGTTACTGTTTCGCATGACCACTGAGGGGATGGGCGGTGCAATTAGAGCATAGCTTTTTGTAACCGTGACCTGGCAAAGAATAAATATATCTTTTGAAAATCTGTCAGAACCTAGCAACTCAGGCGACGCATTTGGGATAAGGGTTAATTCCTTAGCGCCGAAAAAAAATTAAAATCTCACGTCAGACGGAATGTGTCAATTCTGAATACTCGACAGTTGCACTGACAACCAAGTGAGTTGTTTAGATGTGCGATCGTTCACCAGTGAGTTTGGCTCAGGTGAGTTGTGTTCAAACAGACAGCGTGAAAACTTGATGCCAATATTAACAAGTGTGCAATTATATATTCGTACAAAAGTTAAATTAATGCACTGAACCCGTATTTTGGCGCCAAAGTCAGAACAAAAGCTATGGATGGGAGAAAATTAATATGCTTGGAACGATTATCAAATGGTGTAGTTTGGACTCAGATGTTCAGATATCCAAACCTCGAAAGTGGCTGTATCCTTTGCCTAGACATTCAGGTGTGGATAAAATCTGGCAATGAATAGCTGCGTACCGTGCATCATACGACCTTGAAGTATATCGGACGTATAGTGCAACATTCTCCGGTGCACTCTAAACCCAAATGTATACAATATGAAGTAGGCTGCCCGGCACATTTGCTTAAAAAGGTCGTTTCGAGTAAGGTGTCAGAGAAGTGACTCCAGTGACCACAATGTTTTCATAGGTATGATATCAGTCCACTGATTGATACCGGCTACACAATCAATTCATCTGTAACTCTTTGAAATGACCATTTTAATTATGTCCGAGTAAACGGAGCATTGTTATATCTCATCATGCAGATGAGAACGTGTGGATTCGAAATCGATCACAATCTACACATTTTAGATTACCTTTTCTGACGTTTTTTTAGAAATAAACATAGATCTAATATGTGGTGTGTCCTAATAGGCAAAATTATCATTTCCCGACTGTATTTATCTAAATTTACCATAATATTGTCATTTTACAGTCGGGGAAGCAACTGCATGCGCCCTAACGTGTCTGGACAACGGCCAAGCAATTCATCACGGAATCAGCATTCCCGATGGCACTCCGTGTTATGCACAGCGAGATGACATCTGTATCAAAGGTGTTTGTTGGGTAAGTTACCCACAGTTTCGCCCATAACATTCTGGGGGATAGCAGTAGATATTCTGGGCACTGTCTATCATAGGACAACAAATCAAGGAACACATCAGACTGCCGGGTTAAGCAGCGCTGTACGTACCGTCTAGAAGTGGACACTTTCCATGACGCAAATACTTCGCTAGTTAATCGATTGTTTCGTGGTTTCGTGTTTGATTGTAAACAGTTTGTCCGGCGTTTTCACTAATAACCAAGCTCATAAGGCACTACTTTTTAAAAGATTAACGTTGTAATGCAGCTTTCTTTGCCATGAGTTATCGTGGGAACACGGTATCCCCTCAGACTTAATAAAATGACGTTAACACTGGTTGACCAATTCGTTACAAACTTCATTCATGATGTGACCAATTTGTGAACAATACTGTACATGAACACTACGAGGAGAATAATGCAGATGTTTTCATGCTTCTCGACGAATATTAACGTTGATTCAACCTCATCGGGATTCGCACAAGTCAAGCAATTTGTACACACTCTAACACTTCTGTCTTCCTGGGTGATCATGTGCATGCGAACATGCACATTTTCGTACCATGATTCACCCTACATCTGTATGCTTCCGCGTAAACGTGCACATGCAGAGAAACGTGAGCTAAATTATTCTGACACACAGGAAATGGACATTAAACACCAATACTTGTAACTATGCCTGTGTAGCTGAGAGAACAAAACTAGCGAGGTCAAATGATGTTGTACGCATAGGCAGACCTGAGAGCAGGCAGGTGGGCTGGCGAGCGAGAAACTCCACATCACATCGACACCGACCACGAAGTGTGCAAAACCCCAAGACAAAACTGTTTTATTTCTCTCAGGCAGGTGGTAGATTACTGTGCGATTCGTAATGTGGGACATAGTCAGTTCAGCTGGACACTAGTATGACTGGCAGCCATTCAGTGGACAGTATTTGCAAGTACAACTCAAGTATTCATGTGTGTAAATGTGGTTATGTGTATGTGTGTACCACGGGCGTGAGGTGTGCAACCCTCATTAGGTCCGGTGTGCAGTAGCAAATATTCGAATTTTCAGCAATAAGGGAGAACCAGGTTTATTGGTTAGCCACATTTTTGTCAGTCCTTTAAGCTCGAAGTCTGAGTATTTATATTAAAGTATTTGTCAGAGTCAGGTGGTCAACTAAGCGAAAAAATAGACAAATAATGAACTTAATAAAACCAAAGATTATAATTACTGTGGAATAGCAAGTGACCGACGAGGCAGATCGATCAAGATTACTGACTCATTGATTGACTGTTCAGTTTCCAACTTTGAATGTATTCAATTACTAACGGTTGTTTTCAGGAACTCCATCCTTCTGACACTGTACGCATGAAAAGTGCACACTAAGTGTGCATCATATTTTACATCTATGAATACCTCACTTGAAGACAATATATGCTCAGTACCGGAAGAATGGATATTCTCAAACTGGGGCCCACAAAAAGTGGTTGTCATGCAGTAGTTCAAGCAGTTACCATATCCATGACGTCAACAGCAGGTCTGTTAGTACGTATAAAAATTAGTCGTTGGAGATGTGACATTATTTTCTATGTCAGATTAAGAGTAGGGATCGACCATCTTTAATGAAGATGAAGACCAGCGAATCTACTGCATGGGTGTAGATTACATCACTTGTCAGAGCTACTTTTGTTCCATTCCTCGAAAATGACAGTCAAATCAGTGTTGGGGCGCATTTTCTATATGATAACAACACAATGTGGTGTAGTCAATGTATTCTGACAAATTTCTGCGCAGACAACTCTAAAGTGATAAAAAGGAACAACTCAAAAAAATGTTCGATTCTACAAGCTTTGAAAACAGTTTCGGGTACGATCCATTTTTTTAACTTGGAACTGCCTGAGAGTTTGTCGTATTTTCTGTCTTGATGATAGATATCCCTAGAAAATGTTCCGTGTTCCCGTCGCCAGACTTGATTTTCCGAATTTAAAAGGCAGAAGCAAAAGTAGAGGAATGTATCAAAAAAATTAAAACCTACATTAATAATAATGGCTTATTGAGATTAATTGAAATCGAACTGAATTGACTAAACGTTGTGTGCATTTGTACATTCCTGAGATGCAAAGATTACCGGGTTGTGACGAAAGTTATGAAAAACCTGAATGGTATTATCTCTACAAAAAGTTGTTTCCACTGCTAACATCAGCTAATTGAATTGATATTTCATTGGTTTCTCTAGAGTTACCGACAGTTGTCTCGTCATTATAGTGCCCTACGTTAAGAATATCCTTGTACATGATGAAAGCAAACATGAAGAAGTCCATCTTGAGCTTATGGGAGCAAAATTTAATAGGGTTGCTGGATCAGACGGTGTATCTCCAGTTGTTCTCAAACATCACGCAATTATACTATTTCAAGTCCGTGTAGTTTTAGTTACGCAACGTCTTCTCCTATAGAGTTTCCAACGACTGAAGAACTGTCCAGATAACTCCGATTATTTAAAAAGGTTTTTTTTCAAGTTACTCCCAGTGGGATGCATCCAAACAACAATGGAATTGCTGGGAAACTTTGTATTTGCCTAAACAGCTGCTCAACTGACTAATGATAGTTCTTATCTGCATGATTATAGCCATTCAAATTCGATAACAGAAATTGTTCTTTACCTTGTCCAAATTACGTTATCAACATTATACAAAAGATGCAAGACCATCCGCTTGTGTTCTTCGGGCTCTTCTTATGTTGATATGTGTGTTACCTTAACATAACTATGTCATTTGTTTTAGTAGTACAATATCCTATCAAGCTTGATTAACCTATCACGTGAATACTTCACCAAAAAAACACTACATCCTTTCCAACAACGTTATCCCTTCATGTGACAACTAATCTTGTATACCTTAGTAAGCTATCTGATAATCTTTTCTCTTCTTATCTTATATAGGTTAAATGGCATCACCATAATGACTCGTATAATTCATATGTGCTAATAGAGTTGTTTTGTTGGTAGGTTTTTCTGAGATTCACAATTCAGTTATATAGTTATAGTATTTGTCTGTATGTAACAAATGGTTATCTGATGATACCCCGTCTTCAACGTATACGATCGGTTGTATTTACTTCTCAATTCTAGATGATATGTGCAACTCTTGGAGTGATAACCACAATACCATATTCAACATATTCCCATTCCTAAACAAGTATTTGAAATTTGAGAGCCACTTCATTTTGCAATCTGCACTGCCCCTCGATATTGATAATTTGAATACAAGTTTACAGACCTGATTTTTATGTGATTCATTTAGCATACCTTTCTACCACTTGTACCCTCACTTTACTACACATCAGTGCCTGCCCACTTCCCCATAATTTAGACTGTACTTCCGGAGCTTCTCTGGTCTGTCGAGGTAACATTTTAAAATCAAACGGATTCCAGTGCACTGACGGCATACGCGCATATTTTTAATCAATGTGATCATTATATTTCGTTTGAAGGCGTACAGGAGGTTTGTCGGAAGGATTCTTGAGAATAACAGCCATCAACGACTTCCAGATATATGCTGACCTTTAATCAATATTGTAACCCACTTCACACAAAATCCTCTAGGCTTTCAGACAAACGCACAAGCTTTCTGTAATCACTCTCCTGTTTGCTTCACCTCATGATTTACCGGTTAGCTGTTCAAGGCTTCACTTGGTTGAACTGAATATTCCATGTGGAACTGCATTCTTTGGGCAATCTGGCGGTGAACGATACTTTTGTAGTGATCGTCCAAATGATGCAGTATAAAAAGTCAGATGAAGGTGTTTACTGATGTAAATTTCAGTTCCCGTAGAATAACCATACATCCTTCCAATGGGCAGCCGACAATATGTAGTTGATACACGATTTCCTTAATCCACTGTCAAAGAGTGAGTTGAATAACACATGCATTACAGAACATTTCCTATTTAGTTCCTACTTACAGATGCACATGGCCGATCCACACCGATTCGACGTCTGAAAACTATGCACCACTTAGAGAACGTCGCAAAGATCTCATACTAAGTCATTTATATTTACCTCACTCCAGGGTTACCCAAGATTGACCCGGAAGTTCTTCCAAACCTACGGTATTTGAGAAGCTCCAGCTCTCAGGGTATTTACCTCTGGCAAAAACCCATGATGTTTCTACCATGGACTGATTAAAAAGTAGACAACCAACTACTGGCCGTGCTGGTTAACCAATACATAATCTATGCCAAAAATTGCTGGTATATTTTACAACCTACAACACAGCCGTATTAATAATGGTTGAACTGGGTAACCAAAGCTGGGACAAAATTCTGCAACATATCTCTCGTCCACCCGACTCTAGTGCCAGAACTCAAGTCGATATAGCTCTGGTACTACTAACCTGACTGAATGAAGGTCATTATTTGGCGTGATACATTGTCGTTACCCCAGTCACACCATCAGTGCGATAGTAACTACACGTGTAATTTGAGTTGCAAAATTTGAACTAACACCGTGGTTTTAGGCTATCTTATTTCAATTTACAACACAAAGAAAGCCGATCTGGTGAATCACATGCAAGCATGCACCTGGTCCTTACTGGGTCAAATTTCCGCACTGTTCCAAACCTTACCTGTCGACTTGGAAGAAACGTTAACTAAGGCTCTATAACAGCCTCACTAGTTCTTTAAAGGTGAATTGTTCTTCCAGGTTACATACAAATTATATAAGAAGAGGCTGAAGTGGAGCCACCACACATTACCTGCGTTGGACCATTCGGCCTACTCAACTGCAAATGTTTGTCTGTCTATCTATCTGTTTAGCTGTTCGTTTAACACCTATGTTTGTCTCCTCGTCTGACTAATAAACATCAACCAACGTGCGTTTGCCAGTTTATCTGCTCATTCATCTTCTTGTTTGTCTGTCTACCTCTCTATCTGTCCAGCCATCTATGAGCCTACATGTACGGTTATCTGTGCCTCGTGCGAAAAAAAAATCTAAATCCTTGCAGCAGAGTGCAGTTTCAAACACAACTTAGTTGTCAATACAGAGCATCCAATATTACAAACTAATAGAGAGTATTCCAAGCTTCCGTTACATTTCATTTTCTCAGGCACAATACGAATATGTCAGGCCATTAAATCTTTCATCATTTCGGAATGCTTAATGCAACCCTTCTCATAACTGAGTGTGAATGATCGTCAATGCTTAGTATGAAAAAATGACGTCCATAATGAAGTTACATGGTTATTTTCTTTTCATTTTATTGTACTCTTGCGTAATTTTTGGCCTCATACGATGTGTTGACTATCAACAAGTCAGTTGTTCGGGTTTGATGGTATATTTCAACATGTTGCTTGCCCATCACGCATATTCCGCTGGCCCGCAAAGTTGTTTATTGCACGAACTCCTGTACAGGTTATGTTAAAGCATAGGATCACGAACATGTAGGCTCATTTGCACGGATTATGTGCATTCGCACACATTGAGTAGCAACAGGTTGTCATTCGCTCCGGTGACACTTCCTCGATAGTGGGTGCACACTATTCCGATAGTCGCTTCTGGCTCACCGTCTTCCTGGTGTTGAGGATTGCTCCTTAGTTCTCAGATGTACGCACTATGCTATTCACAAACGAGGCTGCTTATTATACAACGCCTGTAAGCTGTCAACACAAGTTCACCGCAAAGTACTTCGTATGTCCAAGAAGAAGCCTTTAGCCTATATCGTCAAACATATCGTCCTAGAGAGCACATTATGCGACCACCTGTAATGTTGGATATACAATAGAGCATAGTTTTATGGAATGCTGCCAGACTAGAAAATAAACAACACTAGCAACTAACCAAATATCCAACTTATTTCACAACCTTGGTTCCAACATATCATCATTCAGTTATTTCTCTGTACGCCAACTTTGGTATTTAGAATGAAAACATCTTAACATTGAACGAAATGATATAATCAGTGCATAGATGGTTGAGCGTATTTAGTGTTAACTTCCTTAAAGTGTAGCTCAGATGAGTAGGTTTGAAGGCATGTTTTGTTACATTTTAATACAGACAAAAAGATCACTAATGCTTGTTTGACGTAACACGAATAACAAGAGAAATTTCTTTCCTTTTTTAGTAACCTTAAAATGGGGCTTAAGATCACACTCTGAAATATCAGCGGCAAGCAATTGTCATATTGCCCACCATGCATGTTAATTCTGTAAGACTTCGAAATCGATCACGTTAAGCACGATCGATAGACTACGTTTCTCGGTCAACTGAATGCGATGAACTGATATGAATGAAGCAGATACATAACACAAAGTAGTCCCAAAAGAATGTGATAAGTCAACTCGTCTAGTATTCAATGGTTTAGAACAGCAATGACGGAGTGATTTATTACGTTAGTAAATGGAATAAATAATATGAAGGTTACAACCCTAATTGTGTCCTTGTAAGAAATTCAAGTGAACGTAACCAGTGAATAAAATAATGCACGATGTCGAATAAAAAGACAAAACATTGCAACCATCATAGTCCAGAGGAGTGCGAGAATCAGATCGGAAGACAATTATGCAATTACACCAGCAAAAAAAGACGCTTCTACGGTCTGTTGAGGAGTAAGTTATTCATTGTAATTATTTTGCTGGGGTGGTAGGAAATAGGAAATGGCTCTGGATACTGATAGGACAAACAAAGAACCGTCTGGAATAAAAAGCGTTGTCAGCCGATAGGAAAGCTCTGTTGCTGGACAAAACACTAACGAACAGGAAGACACAGTTCATGAGGGCGACAATAAAGACATTGAGCATAAGTACCTATTAGACTATTTAACGTCAGCTTCACAGAACTAGTGGAATTCTTCACCAGCAAACATACTGTGGTCTCAGTCAGGCATATATGGAAACTCAGCAGTTTAGGTGTTGATGTGCCACAAACGTAACAGACAAATATGCAGTAGACAGTTTGCCAGTGAATAGAAAACATGATGAGATCACTTAAAAACGGTCAATATTGGAGTGAAATGAATAGGTGGATCGACGAAACCGCAAAACACGGGAGGAACTGTGCGACTGGAAATAACCTGGGCGTAAATAGTCGTAAGATCTAACAAATGGGCAGCATGTGAACAGGAAAATACAACCATATGTTTAAAACACTGAGTTTCTTTCTTGAAGTTAGTCAAACTGGATGAGAAATGTATGTTGTGAGATTTATACAAGCAAACATCTTGCCGGAAACAAGTATACCAGATACCTCAAAATGTTATTCCTGTCTTTGGGTATTCATAATTATTGGAGTAAATTAACTGGAACAGCAATCACCAGTTATAATCTCGCAACAGGTTCATTGAATCATACATACCACTGCACTCATGAGGATCAACTTATTAACCGTACGCTTTGGAAGACTGAAGTCATGTGACTCGTTGCCTTGTGTTCGTTGTGAGGTCATGGTACAGTTGTGCATCAGTCCTTCTCAGTTCTCAGCGTGGCATCGAATCATTTCCATAACATTCTTTCCTTATCCGAACATGACTGAAAAAATTATCATCGCATAGATGTTCTCAATAATGATCAACGCTAGCATTACTCCTACTGTTACTCTATCATGTCAATTGTCCTCCTTGGTGAACATGACTCACCCTCGTCTGATTACATTATATCAAGTGAAATGAACTGAACGCCTGTTCACAGACAGCCTATAAGACAGGAGCTCAAGTAGTTCTGTTTACCGTTTCATCAATTCGATTCAGATAAGTTGATGCACCTTGTACAAATATACGTAAATAATGAGTAACACACACGATAAACTCGGCTTAAAATGACTGACAGGAATCACGTCAATACATATGTCACCTGTCTGTAGCTGCAAATTCATCTGCTGACTTGCTCCTGTACAATTAATTGTGACAGATACAAATACATGTTGAGTAGTAGGGGATTTTGATTTTCATATAAGTTGAACATCACCCACAATTGATCGCATTCCCGTAAACTTTCCAGTCGGCTCCTTTCGAACAGCAGAAGCACTAGACTCGAGTTTCGCTCTCACTAGGGTTCGTCAGTAGTGCATATCCTCGCCACTGCCGGGAAAACAACAATGTCAATGGTTTCTGTGATTTCAACTTGGAGAGAAGTCCTAGTCGAGGGGTCATCGATTGGGGTTAGCGGACAGTAACTGTGTCTCCTCTCGAGGCGATCAGGCAACCTAATCATTACTCACAAACGAGAGTGGTTGAATGTCCACATAGGATAATTCGGTCGTGTCTGATATGAGGTCAATGGCGCAGTGGTAAGCACAGTTGCCTCATGAATAGCGTGGCCATGGTTCTAGTCCCGGCAGTGGCGATGATATGCACTACTGACGAGCTCCCACGAGAGTTAAACTCGAGTCTAATGCTTCTTTTCGAAAGGGTCCGACTGGACAGTCTATGGTAATGTGACAGCTGCAATCAATTGTTGGTAATGTTCAACCTACATGACAAATACATGTCGTTAGTTAACTTATTATTTTTAATGATAATACTGTTCTTAAGACGCTCGCTATAATAAACGAGAGAGGCCGCTCAATTTTAAATGCTATAAATGTTTTGTTACAGTTGCATTCTAGTGTTCATGCATTAGTCTGTGCATTTCAATAGGAATCAGTAGCGATAGACAGATTTCATTCGACTGTTTTATTTATCACTGCTTTTCAGGAAACGGGCTGTGATGGAGTCCTAGGATCCACCCAACGATTTGATCGATGTCGGGTCTGTGGCGGGGACAATAGTACATGCGTGGAAGTTAGTGGTGTATTTACCGGGGACTCAACCAATTCGATTGGAATGCACCCTCGTGGTAAGCGAAGTACTTATGTATCCGTTTAAGCCTTCCGACCTACTTGAATATTCAAAAGGTCACAATAAATGGAAGAGTGCATTAAACAATGAATCAGCTGAATATGTCTTCTAATGTTTATCATTTTCCTCTTCTGAACTCTACTTAGAATTGGCTTAAATTCAGTTGGTATTTATTGTGTCCTGGAAGGGAACGAAGTAGTTTACTAATTTGAAATATCACCTGAATAATGTATGCGAAAGATGTAAAAAAAAATAGACTGAATTAATTTGGCGGTCCCATTCGAAAGTACGCATTGCAAAGGAACCCGATAGTGCATACAGAATTTCTTTTCACAGCCAATACGCTGATTAGTAGGGCTTTACTGAACGTCAGTGCATCGAGTTGACCTTCAAAATTAATCAAGTTGTTTCTGCTTCCTAATAACAATTGAGTGCTTGTTTTCTACCAAACTATCGAGGAGACAATCTCATTGACGATGGAGAAAGAACAGCTGAGTCTAAAGTCAGGAAGCATGTAATGAAACAACTGGGTAATTACATGAGTCGGTAGTTTTCAGATATCTGCAAATTAACACCTACATAGTTTCTTAAGAAAGATGAGAACATTCTTCACGTTGTTGTAAGGTCCCCGGGGAATGTTCAGTGTTAAAATCATTAGCGATATGATTGCATAATATCAGTTCATTTCCTCCAAGCGACCGGATAGCAAAATGCATCCCAGTTTGCAACATTGAAGAGTTAATGCCATCAGAGTACCTCAACCCAGAGTTTTGACAGCTGTACCGTTCCATTCAACCCCCCACCCAAACAAACTCACAACCGCATCTACCGCCTTCGTCAGCCAGCGTGCTCAGCTCAACAGTTTTGTGTTCAATCACACAGGTTAACAAGAGTCATACACGGGAATGAGTCAGAAATGATGATTTGATGAAACATGTGTATTCGTCAGAGGTCAATTTAAATAGGCAAAATTAAACAAACACTAATAAAGAGTTCTAATGAAAACGAAACTCGAGTCTAGTGCTTCTGCTGTTCGAAAGTGGCCGATCGAAAAGTCTATGAGAATGTGACAGCTTGGATCAATTGTAGGTGATGTTCAGAATGAAAATAACAAGTTTGTTTACTCACTTTTGGGGAGTGGATTTTCAGTTCGTATACGTAAGTAGTTTGCAACAGGTTTACGTGAGGAAAATAAATTCTATACACTCAGTTGTTAAGTGAGTGAATGAGTAATATGAATTGCCATACTGATATTTAGCCAAATAATAAATGTCTGTACCCACAATCTAAGGAGCACCTGGAAGATTCTCATTTCTCCTGTTACTTCGGTCAATTTTCTATACAGTAAACTTTAAAGTACGTTTTATTTAAGTTTCTTTTATAAGTAGACCACATCTGAACTGACGGTAGTCATATTGCTTAAGACGAGCTCGAAATAATTATGGGATTGCCCAATTTTATGCTGCTCGACAAAAGTTTTGACTGTTCACAATGTGGTTGGTACTGTATGTTAGTTTGCCGCCATGAATCGGATGGGTATGATTCATTAGCTGGTTCATATTCAAGGTCACTGACCAGCATTCCAGCAACGTGACTTCAGCCCAACCAAGTGGAATACAGCTATGGGAATAAGAGAAGTGAGAGGTACAGGTCCGTAAGGATGTGGAAATGAGTGAGAAAAAGATCGGTATGCATCTGGACAAATCTTAAATGGTTACCAGCATAGTCTTCATGTATCCACTTCATATATTGCGCAATCACATGAACAGGGAGACCGAATTCCCTAACCTAACAAAATAAGCCAACGACTCACTCGCTGTCTATCAGATGCACTACTGAGTGATTCTTGTATGCAACCAGAACTCAATCCACAAGTGTCTGTGCAGTAATTACAGCAGCCACTCGAAAGAATACCATATGTAACCGGTTGTAAGCAAATGGACGTACCCATTTTCACGGAAGCATACATATATTCAGGTGAGTAAAGCACTGTGTTTCCTAGAATGACGGTTATGACAGCGTCATATTCAGTGAGGAAACGCTGGTGAATACACACGTTTCCAAAAGTTAGTCACAATATTGATACATCTCATAAGAGGAACACAAATATTCCATTCTTCAAAAATATAATGACTGTGTTGACGGTTTGGAAAGAAATGTCCTGCGCAGTTATTACGAGAAGGTAGAACAATGGTGTCAATCTCGTGAGTCAACATATCCGAGGTACACTCTGTATCTTTTTCCACTCGGGTGTACGACGAAAACTTTACTTTTCAACAAGACACTACCCCGAAACACTTATCTCAAGTCTAGACTGTGGGCTCCTGACAGATTTGTCAAATTCGCTTTATAAGTACTGCTCACATTGCTCGACTGCTTCAAAAAAAGACGTAATAACTCGCTTGTTCACTCTGGTCTATGATACTATTGAATAGGGCTTCTCTCTAAGTTGCAGTCACGATGAATCATTAATCTGTCGCGACTTATTTTGATTATTGGCGAATAGTAGAAGAATTCTGGTCTAAGTAAATTAAACAAAAAGCCGCCTACTACCCACCATCAATCAAACTATCGATCAATAGGTTTGATAACTCCCATGATTTCACCTTGCAGATAAGTCTTAATCGTGCGGTCATCGATTGCAATGAAGCAATAGGCTGATCTGAATATAACTCACGAGCAACTGCGTCTGAGTGTTTGTATATGATAACTCATTTGTGCTTACTGTGAAATCAACAATGAATTAGTCAACATGAACATCTTATGAAAGTGTGGCCGGAGTTCATTTCCCGGCCGTGGCTAGGGTATGCAATAATTGTGAGCCTTAACAACACAGAATGTGGAATTTAATACTTTCTTTTAAGAGAAGCTGAATTAGAAAGTCTATTTGATTGCAATAGCTGTGTTCAATTCTGATTAATGTGCAAGTTACATAAATATGTGAAATGTTAGAATTGGCTGGCGCGCGGCCCTCACATGAAACTGATCGTGAATCTATGAGACAACATCACAGGGAAGTGAAATCAAAAAGTCTGACGTTTTTTCGACTAATCAGAGCTGAAAAACGTGCTCAGGTAAGTCTGACAGGCCACTGATATGAACACATTAAAACCCACGGAGAAAAGCACGTGAAGAAATTCCGATTTACTTGTAGGCAGAAATAATGGACTTGCATTTTGTTAATTCTGTGAAGTTTGACAGAATACTGCTTTGTTATGTGATATATCTATTAGACGTTGTTTTTCAGTGGCGCAATTACTGTTATTTAAGTTTGTATTACTTCAAAGATGCACAGATATTTTTTCCTTTTAAACTTTTAAACAAAAGTAAATTTGTGGGTAAATTCTAACCAAGATAATGAGAAAAAGTTGTAACCTACTACTGATTTGACTCATTGTACTGTTTTGGCCAAACAGTGTTCTTCTCTGTCAGTGGTTGTAAGTTACGGTGAAAACAAATGACAATGTGCAGAACAGATAACGGGCAATTTTTATTTGCTTTTTGACATAAAATAACAGCAGCGGTTTGGTAATTATACAATGTTTACTTTTCAAAGGGCTGATAACTGCTGTACGGATACCACGGGGTGTAACAAACGCATTTGTACGCAAACGGTCCCCACGAACAACACCTTTCTCCTCGGATTCATACGATGACTTTATGTTACGTAAGTTTAACGAGGCTTTATCCTCTGATAATTCCGTGCATACGTATTGCAAGTTAATTCGTGAGCATACCACACACAAATGTTCTATTTATTGCTCCATCGGACGAATAAATATGAAGACAAACTAGAAAATTTTGGTAGATGATGATTTCCATCAGGATTCATGCCAATCAAAAGTTTGCAATCTATACAATTGCTTCTAAAATTTCGGTATATACATTACAGGCTAAATACACTTAATGCTACACAAAAACAATGTAAGCACTTAGATGTATGCTGTTTTGGATTCACTTCAAAATGAAAGTTTCTTTGCTATTTATATTAGTTGCTCTGACAACATTGTATGCTAGTTTAATGGATTGTTGCATGTTATATTTTGCATGCTACATGAGCAAAATGATGCGACACGTCGAAGTAATAATTTATTAAGCTCTCCATACAATCAAACGAGGTAATTGTTTGCAGTACTGGCTGAACGAAAAGGAGTGTATAATATTCATCTTGAGTCAGGTAATGTTCATATCATTTCAACCATTATCTACATCAAATATATGACAAGTTATGCGTCAACGTGTGCACTGTGATGGAGATGATGAACCATGAAGGAAGAAACAGATGATCGCGTACAGCTGGGCTTCGGATTAAAAGATGAATCTTTATTAGCCGTCCATAACGTACTAAACATTTATTGACAATAAGATTTGTTGTTCGAAACAGTCCAATCGCATAGTTCTCAAGCATCTTCTATTTTACACCCAATCAGGTTTTTCGGGGAAATGTCTAACTAACAAGCCTTTAGTGTTTATAATAGAATTCCTGTTGAGATATCTACAAAGAGCATTTTGTAGCAAAGAATTTTGAAAACTTCTTGCATAAAAAAGCTTTACGATTGATTCGGGTTGGACGGATGACAAAATTTTGTTATGAATAGGACATTCAGGAAGGGAGATGTTTGAATTTTTTGAAGCCACAACGAATAAAAACGAGCATAGATTGTGAAACTATGGGGCTTCAACTTCTCTAGTATACGGTCAGTCAGAAGGCGAAAGTACTTTCCACGGTGAATGAAAATGTAATACTTTTCAGAAAACACAATGCGTTTTATTTGCAGCTGATAGATATTCAAATTGAATTATGCGCTATCCAGAGTCAGGAAAAGAGTAGTATAATACATACAATGTTCCTTCTCTACACCGACCGTCCCGTCAGGAAGGAACGTCGATAGCTCTAAAGAAGTGGGCCCTATGGAGAAATCGTCACATTTTTGCACGTTCCAGTTGTATTCGGCTAGTTTGGGCGTAGCACCGTTTCAAAGGAATTGATGTCACACTTCAAAGTATTCCGATACCACTGTACTTAAATGTTGCTTACCTGGAGTAAACGACTAAACTACGCTGGAAACAGGCCACCTGTAGCATCGGATGCAGACTTCTTTTCAGTTAAACTAACTTCAGCCTACTCGTCAGCCGATAACTATTTGTTCGGATAACAGCATTTGCTAAAGCTTTTCCCATTTGTTTAATTTCTGTGAAATCCTGTGATGTCTGTTTTGCAAGGAGTCATCCACTAATTTCTATTACATTAAATCGTTTAAATTGCTGATTAGTCTTTCAAAACAGTTTCTGAATTCAAGATCCAAGTTTTCGCATGCTAGCCCTAAGATGTTTTGGGAACCCGTCAACTATATTCCCCCATTGGACAAATCGTGGTGATTTCGCAATCCTACTCTCGTTGTGAGCGTCTGTAGTGCAGTGGTGCTCTGCTTTTTTCCTTCATCTCAAGATGAACAAGACTTACGTTTCACCAATCACCCGTGTGCTACTATAACATTCTCTTTTCTACCTATGTGAACAATTCTGGTTTTCGCTGATATGATTTGTTTGCAACCAACACTATACTAATGAGGTCCAATAGGAACCGACATAACCAATAACAGCGAACAGTTTAGTGCATAGTAACGTACTATTTGGTAGAGCTGTAACTCTCAGGCAAACGGTAAGACAATATAGAATATCGTAAGAATTTTTCGGTGTCTTGCCACAGCTTTACGCATATGACGGAGGGAAGTTAAGGATAGTGACTTCAAATGAAATAGGTTTTTCGCATTCGTAATCTTCAAGTACAGTGGGTTCACCGATAAGCGTAAATCCACGAATGTGCATGCTTCACGTACAAAACAATGTCATATGTTTCCACTCAAAATCACACTTGTGTTTAATCTGTTCATGTTGGTCAGCCATGCTAAAACTTATTCAAGGATTTTGGGTTTCAATCCCTGATGCCACTGTGATTCACCATGATCAAAACAACCATCTACCACTTTGGTAGTACTCACTAAGACGAATCGATCACATAAACCTCTTTCAGTCTCTTTTAAAATCGTATTGAACGGTTGATAGTTTGCAGACTTATAACAAATGGGTGACTGTGTTCGACCTACTAGAGACATTAAGTGAATCCACTATGAATGCAAATCTCTGCTTTCTAATATCAAACAGCGCCACATTATTAACCAGTTGATGATCACAATGAGGCGGACGCTGTAAACTTACTGCCTTGTGTTCATAAGTTCTAATCTAGCCAATGTTGATTATCTGAACTGTTTGTAAGCTGAAAGCTGAACAGTTAGTTTACTTAAGTAAACTTGGAACAACATATGTGTGAAGTATATCCCAATTACAAAGTAATGTAGGCTATAAAAATATTCTCATAATTTTTATAACAATCTAATCGATCACCTAAACTATTAACATAACCTGAACACAGCTAGATATCAGTGAACAACGAAGCCCTGCTAAAAGCCTTTCACATACAAGCAACCAAACTGATTTATTCGATTTCCAAATTTTTGACCACCATTTCTCAACAGTCATTTTTGAAGAGTTGAAAACACAAATCCGTCGTGGGGAGACAAGGGAGCCATTTTCTGGGGCAGAACTTTACTACAGCGGAAGTAGAAGTGCGGAAGAGGTAGTATCAATCACTGGGCGCTTGCAGAAAGATGTCAATATTGTGGTAAGTTATCCTTTGAACGTTCAGTTAGGTTGATAAACAAAAACAAAAATCAGTGGACTAAAAATAACCTTCTGTTTTTCTTTGACAGTATCATGCAAGCTGTTCGTTAAATCCTCATAGTGCAATGGACGACTTTTACTGTTCAATTAGGTGAAGCAGGTGATCAACTAAAACACCTAGTTGACACTGACCTCATCTTGATGAACATCATTCAGGTCATCATGGGAAAATCCCCATTGTCCTCACCTTCGTTCCCTTTCCAATGTGTGGCTAATCATAACTTGTCAATATCGGTTAAACAGGCATTCAAGCTACCACTTTGCTATTGCATACAGCTAACGCAGAGAGATGTAACACTTTCGACGGTACGTCCTGATTGGTTGAAAAAAATTTGCGGAAGAGTGGTAAACCGCCTTAACTACACTTCAGTAATGGCCTTCCTGATCACTGTTACCAAATTTTTCAGGTATACAGGGTGCAATTAAACAAACATATCGTTATGTTTATTTTTTAGTTTGTAGAATTTACTTCATAAAAATAGATAAGGTTTTACATATCACTTCAATTTTGTCCCATAGACTTTAGACTTAAGGACTGTTGACTTTCAAGGCCTGCGGTCAAATTGGCGATTAGCGATAATTCCTGAGATGCATAGATTAATCAAGTATTACTTCATTGTGCATCCATGCAAGATAGTTAAAACGTGCGCAAGCAAAGGACATACCAACTCAATGCGGCGAAATTTATGAGCGTCCTTAGGTTAATGCCCTCTTTAATTGTGAATATCCTCAATCAGATGCTGACATCTACAAAAAGTCAGTCACCAAACCATCTTCAAAACATCACATTTGCAGTAAGCACATTCTTTCCTTGCATACAATAGATGGCGGGGTGATCCTAGAGGTAAACGAACAGCTTATACAGCTGCTTGCAGAAAGTAAGATATAGTTGATCATGTTGGACATCATTCACGATTGATCCCGGTGTTTACCTTTGTGCTGTCGGCCTTATAGAATTTCGCACTTGTTATAGCTCACCAATAGTGTATATCATTGTCACGAAATATATGTAAACTGCGGCTTATTAGCTGACCACTCCTCCATTGCCATCGGATTAAGGATGGTCAAACCATCATACTTGAATATGTAGGTACACGTGCTTATGAGCGAAGTTCCGTTGACCTGATCGCTTCAAGAAAAGACAAAACAACTGTTCGGTTAATTTCACTCCATAATCCAACTGTCAGGAATTTTCAATCAATTCATAACTGCAAAACTCAGTAAACTTAATGATATAAACGCGAGATATGCGATTGTCTAAATGATACTTCATATGTTTGTTAGCCAAATTCCATACAATTTATAGACAATATTCAAGCACACAACACATACAAGGCAATAGTTGACTTTGATAACCGGCACTCTGAATCTCCTATATTGTTTTGGAAGAAAGAACGTATTATCAATCACGCTTTGACAAGCATCAATCAGAAGGCTGTTTGCTGTACAAATTCTTCATTCAACCTACACATCAACATATTGAACGTTCAGGATAAACCACTTCATGTTTTCTACTTTAGCTATCTATTGATCTAAGATTCGTCTTATTCGAAACAAAATTTTACCGTGATAAAGAATAGGTTATCTTCTTCCTTACTTCCAAGAATGAACAGTTCATCGGGACGAATTCCTTCCATCGCAGAGTTTCGAACCTCCACTTGTTCTAGATTCTAGCCATAAGATACAGCACCAGTGTTTTTACTGCCTGTTCTTTAGGAATTTATAGCACGGGTTGGCTATGACTGTTCAGAGTTAATTGCAGATTTCTCACTTAGTTGAATTTTAAAACGGCGTACTTCGTAGAAAGACACTAAACTCGAGTTTCGTCCTTCCTACCTGTGAGGTTTTTAGCACTGACCACGACCGAAAAACATTGAGTCCGATTGGTATAAAGGAACCCACATGTGAACTGGGCAAGGTTTATTCATGAGTCACTTGGTCACGTGAGGCTGTGGTAGCCAGTCTTCGTATGACATTAAACTTGACTTGAAAGCTTTGGCATTCGACTTGGTGAACGATGAAATCATGAGAATCCAAAGTTCGCGTAGGTTTTTCAGTAATTTTACAATGTCTTGTGTTTGATTCGCGATGCCAGCACCTCAATTACAGATCCCGAAGCACCAGTTACATAAGCAGAGTTTGTTCAGGTCAGGTAGGCCACAGTTCGGAGAATACACAGAGTTAAAAGTGATCTTCAGAAAATTGCAAGTATTTTGGAGAAAATACATGATATGTAATCTTGTGCAGAACACTGAATAGAAGTAGGCGCTGCAGGTAGCCGTATCGCGAAGTCTGACTGTCTTTGAAAATTCGGCATGTACCGATCACGTGGCTTGTGTGCCTAGGCCAGAGATAAGTCGGGGTACCCTCGAGTGGTAACAAGACTCGACACTCCTTTACATGCTCACAATTGAGGCAGGCAAACGAGAGAAGCAGTACTCGGTGCTTATGTTTCGGTAACTGCTTTCCGATCGTGATTACGCTATATATGTTTGAGTAGAATTGTAAAACATGGAGAGTGATTTACCCTGAGGGATCCTGACTGAACTCTAGAAGTTTGTATGGAAAGGAACCAACCTTTGAAAAGACTTCTGGGGACCGTGTTGTTCAAATACACAGAGTTTTCACACATGGGTGAGGTCGATCTGGCCATTCAACATGAGTGTCATGTTAAAAGATTGGTTTAGTGCTAATGAACCTTATCTGGTCTCCTGGAACACCAGAACGAGTTAGTGACTTTTGCTGTAAAGTAACGTCTAATCTCAACGAATGTAATTGGTCGGTCAATTTTAATGCCGACTTCGCTCATTTGTTGGCCAGCCTAATGGTCATATCTGCTTCGACTACTTCAGTTGCGAGTCAGATAAACGGGACTTATTGTCTGGACTCAATAATCTAAATTAGGTTTAGAATATGTCCTGTAACAGAGCATGGATCAATAGAATAATCGAAAGTATAATACGAGGTTTTGAAGAAGTAATTGAGGCTTGTAGTAACAACGCGCATTATTGTGAGGGATGTCCATTAAATCTGACAATAAAGTTAGTGTAGTGGACTGTCTGATTTCATCACAACACGTTTTTGAGGGAGAAGTCTTGGGCCCTACGTAAATGATGCCTATGATATCCAGATTGCAGCATAATGAAAACCAATCAGGGCCTTGGTAAATGTTTAGCATGAAGCCCACAGCAAAACTGAACTGTGCAAACAAGTCATTTTATGCTGTGAAATATTAACTTCTCAATAACTCATCACGCTGAATCATGGACTATGCTCATTTCTCTTTACATTAACATTTTGCCATTTCTGTCACTTGTCTGGCTACTGGTCAGAGCGACTGCTGCTACGAACACAGTTTTGGATGATGGTATTAGTGCTGTTGTTAAATGGGCTACCGATGACGTAAACCAGAATCTAAACTGTCGTGTCTCAATCACAGCCACTGGTGTAAACCCATTAGGCCAATTCAGGTCTAATACTATTGCTGCTGTTCTTCAAATTTCTACGCTTTTCCAACAGTTGAATTTCACCATGCTAACATAGGTACGTACAGGTCAACAGACCGGATTGCTACATATCTGAGAAACACCTATCAATGATGTATGTTTCCTCCCGGAGTCACGCATCAGATGCATTTGCCGGTTATTGAGACTGACGTCTCAATTTATTTCGAAGCAAAAGTCTCGTCTAGTCTCACATGAGACCAGGAAGTGCTGGTCTTTAAACAGTTGGCTATCGGTATTGCTTGCGCGACAGAGCCAAAGCATTCCGTTTAGAATTAATCTCCGTTAATCTTCGGTTTTGTAAGGTGAGAGAGCTACGGAATGATGAATTTGTTCCAACTCTCCCACAAAATGCGTCTTTTTAGTCATCAATGATTAGCTTAACTTTGAAGAAGCTCACAAACGTATCATAAAACCAGGGGGATGTGAAGCATAACCAGAAGTATTCCAGGAGCTACTCCAGATTACCCGGTACGCTAGTACTCGAATTTTTGAAGCTGACTATGAACCAACGTACAATCTAGCTAACCGCTTGGAACGACGGGCGGAGCTTCATCGGTTGCCGCTAATCTTGCTCTCTGTTCGCCAGCCCATGTTGTGCTCTGTGGTACGTGCCAGACAATGAACCCACAGGGGTGAAGATTTTACATAAAACACAAAACTATGAGCGCTCCAAGACGACTGGCCCAGACTTTTTACTTTTCTGCTTTGTAAAACTTTGAAGATGCGTTGGTTGGGAGATTGTTCATCTTATGTTCCAAGGTCATGTAGATGCAGCAGGTTTTCGCCTCGTAGAGGAATCGATAGTTATCCTGATTTTCAAAAAATGCCCCTCGAAAAGCATGCAGCGGTTACCTAGTAAATAATTTGGTATCAGTTTTGCCTTGCTTATTGACGTTTGGTTTGTTGCACAAGTTATTTGAAAACAATAGCGAGGAATGTTATGAGAAACATATTGAGTTTTGTACAGGCTCTGAACGCACTGACCATATCTGCACTATCCGTCGGTTGTTCGAGTTTTACCTCATCCACTGACCACAAACAGTTGTATTCATGGAAGTTAGCGATCAGTTCTGCGACGGAGTGGTTCTCTAGGATTGCCTGCTCGTTTGGAGTACTTGAGAGGTGTGTGTCCATTTTAACAGGGTTTGATTCTCATATCTCCGATACCGTCAAAACACATGACATTTTTTGCATGTCGACAAGTACTGCATGACTGTCCATCTCTCTTCTTCAAGTTTCCAGTGGATGATGTTCTGCACACAGATGTACGTGGTTTTACCAATGGTGGCGTCAAAATTCCTAAGTGAATCATATATCTAAACTATGCCGGTACTATCGCCTTGCTTCGTTGCAAGGCACAGGCGGGTGACAGTCCAGAATTGTTTAGAGTAACTTCGACCTAGGGAGTTTTATTGCAGGAGACGATGAGATAAGGAAAGACACCAGTCCACCTATCACTGAAGTATAATTGATATCCTTTAAATGGCGAATTATATACTACGGTTACCAGCTTAGTGTTTCTCAGGAAATAAAAAACTTGGTTACTTCGTGTTGAAAATACAAGTAACATGTTCGTTTTTCGTAGTATTTATCTGGGTGTGGTTTCATTGCCATAAAAGCAATGTTGAGATGCTGTGATATGTAGCTGGAACAGACAACTTTGCTTTCGGCCAAACTATATATCATTTTATCAGCATATGTGATTCGGATACGTTCTACACATATTAAGCTGATGCTGCATGTATGCTCTAACTGTATTTCCGTGACTTAACCGAAAAGAATACTAAAGCTGATAATCCGTGATTTGGAATAGGGTGACACCAGTGACAACTAGTTTACCCTCCAATAAGACCAAACGGATACTGAGTGTTACCGGCTGAAAACGTTGCAGAATACGAAAACAAACTAAACTCTGTGTTGAAAATATTGCTGTGCTTTTTGTGTGTCTCTCTTGTCTACCGTTGTACACACTTCCCCTTAGGGAGGTTTTGAAAAGATAAACGTCTAACCGAGCACTCACGAAAAATGTTAAAATCACATACAATTTAAGATTTAAAAACTTCTATTTTCGACATCATCGCAACGCTTGTTTTAAGTTTGTCTCTTTTCCCATGTTTAAAAAGTTTTGTATCTTGTTTTTGAGTTGATCCCCATTCAGGGATTATGTATACTAATAACAATGATTGTAGTCACGAGATTCTGGCAATTGCCAATGGGTGTGACCATTACGTGATTTTACCGTGGACAAGGTTTTCCTGTGTAGCTCGCCTATGTGTTATGCGTAATTTCAAAGTGGATGGGTGTAGTCACTGAACAGGGCTAATGATGTGCGACAAACAACTAATCATAAATTTGGGTACTTATTTGGGCGTTTATCAAAATCACGTCAAGCATAAACAATCGAGAAGTATACAGCTTTCGAAGCTCTTATACCTCTATGATTCATCACTCTGTAGCCCTTAATGTATGCTGTTCACTATTCACAATTTGTCAGTGTACTTGATAGTCATAAGTATCAACTTAGTTGTTCAGTTTCCGATTTGAACAAAACTGTTTAGCATGTGTATCGTTTGATAATATAATAATCTGTACTAGAAAAACTGTTCAACGGGACTGTTGGTCTTCTAAGAGTTGTCCGTTTCATACGCTAATCAACGCTTCAAACAAAACTTGCTGTTTGACCAATGTTTGTACCCCAAGCTTTTCAGTAACATCCTCAGATTTTTTTAATAGTGTAACCCGGAGGGGGTGGTCACTACTCTACAAATATGGAAAGTTTGATAAAATAAAAAACGACTGTCACCCTAGTTAAACTCCTTAAGGTTTTTGTCGACCATATATGCTAGTCCGTCTTGTTATGTAGATGTGTTCAGATGTTCCCACACCAGGTCTGACAAGGCTGTCACGTGCTGTTTCAGCTCACCGAAGCCGTTTTGTCTGTTTTATGATCGAATATCACTCGATCGAATGTTTCATCTGGCTTCGACCTATGCGCTTATTCGGCTGCAACATATAGACTTCAGAATGCTGCTAGTTTGCATTAGGTTGACTTGTTATTGACTTTTTACATGAATCAGAGGTAGTACACATCAGACAACTGAATGAAGCGTGATCTCTTGGAGTAGGTGAGGTTACACTAGGTTGTTTGCATGATATCACTACCATCGATCATTTTGCGGTCTGTCCTTCATAATGTAACGTGTTAAAATTCTTCCACTGCTTGTTAATTCAATTATTTATTTTCAAAACGTCGTAATATTGTCACTCACAAGAATTCATTAGATGTTTGCTGTATTGAGTACGTTTGAGTATGCTTCTCTGATTGACAACCGAGATCAGTTTGGGGTTGATTATCAGTATGATATAGTTATATCCTGAATGGACCAGTATAGACGTAGTTCATTACGGATAGGCGTACCAAAAATGAGTGACAACAACACAACGTTTGCTTTATTTTAGAATAAACCGAGTACGACCTCGACGAGATCCCAGCTGTATTTGTCGGCGCATGTCAACGTTTACTCAACCTGCTTCACTCACATCGATGGAGTTCATGAAACTGAAATGCTCCCTCTGTTTCTACTGAATATGTCTCGATCACATATGCAATGAGTTTACTTATCTCACTGTCTCTCACAGAGCAATTTTAGAAATAGACTGATGCCCTGTTCAGGAATATACTTCGAGATTACAGAACGTAATCCATGTAGTACAAAACATTAGGTAGCCTACTCGAACTTCACGTGATACGTAATGCTGCAGAAACTATTTATTCTTATCCGACAAGTAAATAAAACTGAAACAGAATATGTTTTTACCAATTCATAGTCAGTTGATCAATAGCAGCCTGAGCACTATAAATGAGTTGTTTACAATTATCAGCATGATAACTAGTTTGATATTTTTTTTACATGAATGAGCCACTTCAGATGGATGGGCAATGGGAAGTGGTGTTTTTGAACGAATGTTTACTGAATGCACACGTCTTGTTGTAGTCTTCGATAGATCCAGTAGGGGTGAATGGTCTAGCGTTCCAGATTGCGCGAATCGTATGCGGTCCACTTTAATTGTCCAGTTCCCGGAACAAACCGTCACCAGACAGTTTTTTCAAGGACACAGCTTTATCCCTTTGAGCAAACATTATACTGGAAGTAAACTGACAAACAACAGTAAAGCTATTTAATGCGCTTGATTTGGGATCGGATAGAATTACCTGAAAATTACCACATGTTTACTACAAAACTATGATAGAGAATTTGCGACAGTTTGGATAAATTAATGGCCCACGACATGTCTACTACCAAAGCATTGAACCTTTGACCGTCTAAAATGCGGTTATGAGTAGTATGCCAGCTCACTGTAAAAATAGACACAAGAAGTAAACGAGGAAGAATCCCGCTGGAAGAGGATACGAAATAGAAGTTTTTCTGTCAGGTGAGAAAAAGTCTAACTTTGAGCAACGTACATCAAAACTTGTCCTTTTCAAGGCAAAAGACTGTTTTTACAGTGGTCGCCGGTAGTTGGAGTGCGCTTGGGATCGTTTGAGCATTCATTCAGAACGATTTTTGAACGACCGGCAGTTTAGTTTATTGACGTGAAAACTTCTTTAGACCAGATTGCCAGTTGTATTCTGTGGTGGATCGAAACACTGGTTTATTTTTGAGAGTAATACGGAGACTAGCAACAGAAGAGCTGAAAAATTTATACTTTCGGAGGAACGGACATGGCCGTTTTGGTTTGTCATAAGAAGAATTCCTGGATACACGAAACAGTCAACATACCAATGCTCGCAAAGCTTTTTACCAGAACATGTTACAAATAAGGGTCACGTTATCACATGTTGAGGAATTTAGAAGGCGTCAGTGTACATCAAGTCAGAAAGCTCACAATATCCGTTTACCTGACTCAATTCGAGTAATTATGACGATGTTGTACAACCAGAAGTTTAGAGGGAACAACTAAATGAAGGTTCAAGCCGTGTCGGCTCCAAATGCCGGAAATTAGGCATGATTATTTGCTCAGTTGGTAGATAAAATGTACATAACCGGAAGTTCAACGACGCTGACCAGATATGATAGAAAATTGACTCGTGTGCCTCACTCGCTGTTTTGAAATGACTACGCTCAACGATTTTTCTATAGTCTCTAGACATATCGGTTATCGCAATTTCGTAACATAAATATATTTTTTTCGGACTTTTGTACACTCATTCTGTTAGCCATTGAATGAAATGGACTTTTCCAATAAGAACGTGGTTTACGTACGTTCCCATAAGTTGCTGTACAAACCTTAAAATCTCCCTCATGTATTTGGATGGTTTTGGCCATTTTTATAGTTGAATCTCAAACCGTCTTTTAAGACTCATCGGTTAGTGGCTTCAACCAGTCATCAGAGAACAGTCCGTTTAACGGAAGTACTTACCAAGAAGAAGCCGTGTGATTGTACCAGCTCATCACCTTTGTGAATTTCTGTCCTCGGTTAGTTTTTTTAGTCTAGGGTCGACGCTAGCTTCTCATCAAACTACAGTGAACTGCTCAACATCCAATCGACTTGCAAATGACAACCATATACCTTCTACAAAATTTCGCCATCGAAAGGTCCGCCCTTGAAATGCCTGCTCAAAATTAGGGCATGGTTTGACATAACTTCCAATTTTCAAATCAGTATAAAGTTTTGTATTGTTCTCGACTCAATTTTATTTGGCTTCTTCTGATATACTGTAACATGCAAGCCGGCTGTCTTTACTCTGATTGTCCGTCACACTTACGGACCAACTTTGGGGTAATGTGGAGACACCGGGAGACAGCGTTCTTCCGAAGTAGGGGGTTCCAACAACAGTCCCGTAAAAGGAAACAACAAGAAACAAACATGAGCCAAAGGCCCAGTAAGCCATGCACACGACTTACACAAATGATAACTAAAACGGCGTCGACAACACAGCAGCACGCTTCGTCACCAATTCAAATTCAACTAGTGCGCGCTTGCTGGTTTCGGTCGCACATTACAATACTGAGCTTGACAAGGCCGTCAGAGTTGACTAAAGTTATATGCATTCTCTCGGCGCTACAAACGGGGAACACTTTAGCCCCAAATCGCAGGGTTATCAATTGGAGTTAACAGACAGTAAATGTGTCTCCTCTCGAGACGACCAGGCAACGTGATCATTACTCATCATTCACGAGCGAATGTGGTTCTGCATTCACGCATGATAATTCGGTCATGCCTAACGTGTGGTCGATGGCGCAGTGGTCAATACGGTTATCTCATGAAAGCGTGGTCGGAGTTCTAGTTCCAGCCGTAGCAAGGATGTGCATTATTGATGAGCTCTAGCGAGAGCGAAACCCGAGTCTAGTGCTTCTGCTGTTCGAAAGTGGCCGACTGGAAAGTCTATGGGAATGCGACAGCTGCGATCAACTGTAGGCACCTTGATGTTGTATGTTTGAATATAGACGTAGCTGTTTGTAATAGTTAGGTCCATTCCCCTCAATTTCTTTTTTTACGCGCTTCTCACATAGGTTTTTCTATCTTTCTTTTTTGTCCTTCGTGGTTATGTGGCAGTTAAGCATCATTGTGAATCACTGGTGTATTGCTGTTTTTGATGATGATGATGATGATGTTCAACTTGAAACATAGTAAAGTTTTTTTTATTTTACAGTAAACCTTCTAATTTACTTTGGTCTCGTACTATATGTGACTACTGTGTGTGATTCCGTTGAACGATGTAGCCATAGACTATAAGGAAGTCAACATGCCTCACTATTTCTATACAGCGAGTAGAAGTCAGAAATCACACGCTTATTATATCTGGTCCATTAGTGTTAGATGCCATCCAAACCTGGTTCACCGTCCAAATAAGTGAATAGTCACGCAGGATGCCTAACGCTTTGAAACGATGGAGCTTGAATCTATGTATACATGCCCGTTAGTGCCTCATTCGATATATTTACTCCACTCCGGAGCGTCAGATTAAATTTGTTTGGCTTCTGGTAGAAAATGCATTACGTTTTCTCACGTCCTACAGCAAGAAATCACATTACTAGTTTTGTGTGTACCAGTATCAAATAAAAACGTCGCGTTCATTCCGTTGGTGTTTATTTCAGCTATTTGGCACTATCTGGTAACGAACTGATACAGTAATTCAAATTGACCGCGCGTATTAATCTTCACTGCAGATTTTTTGTTCTTTCATTGGTAAACAGAGAAGTAGCGTGATAACTATCTGTTCGCTACGGACTATGGATGCATTCAAGCATCGATAACCAAGTATTTTAACTCACCAGTTAAAAACATCGGGATATTCTGCCACTTTGGTACTTCAATCGACATAATGTGGGCTTATATTTGACCATTAATATTATTACTTCGTCAGTTCGTTGTAATCTTGACAGTACATTACTAATGTTGAGTTATATGGTCTGTCTTCCTTGGTAAATTGCGGTCCGTCTCCTCACTAAACTATCTTTCTGTGAATCCCGGTTGCTTATCAGCTTCAAACACAGGATAATGAAACTACTTTTTGAAGGCTGAATACTGTCGTCAAATCTGTTATTGATATCAAATGGAATGGGTACGACAATTGAATAACACACTGCCAGACTATCAAGACCAGAAGAATTCTACACCTGTAGTTTTGAATCGTTTAAAGGAGTCCAGATTTGTGCTATTACAAAAGTCGTGGGGCTCACTATGCAATCTAACACCGAAAGAATTAAAAGCATTTATTCAATTCTTAGTCAGCTGCCAGCATCTAAGAGGATACATAGACAGAATTTACAAGCCTATTCTTACAGCTCGCGGTCTACTTACAGATTTCCTATTCCTTATCAGGAGTAAACATGAGGAGGGATCATTTTTAGACTTGAGTTTTCAATTAGCAACAGAATATTTGAGAAGATCATCCTAGTTTTGGTCTTGTCACTTCGGAACGCATTATCTAACTTAACGAATACATCTGTGTCTGGTGAAACGTTAGAAGCACCACTCGATCGGCATATATGCGAGTGTCTATGAGTACGACAGGTTTAGGCTACCTTTTCAATGTCATTTAACAAAACAAGTATTGATTGATCACTCTACAGTTTAAGGTGGAAACTTTAAGCAGTATATTACATTAAAGTCCCCAGGACAAAATTTGGTTATCAGTTGCATAAAATGCAGATGTGTACACATGTGGAGAATTATGATTGTGGTATCAGGGATAAAACGCACTCAATAAAGCGGACCATCATTATGTGTACGCTATGTTAGGAACGTCAGACGCGTGCACAACGGCCTTGAAATGTAGCATCACGATGAAATTGGATACATTGATGTACAGTTTCCTGAACTCATTGATGTTACCGCCGGTGATCTTAATTGGAACACCGGTTGTTTTTAAACCTCAGTTATGAACAGGTCTGATGGGAGCTATGTTCAGTCCAAATGAACGGCTGTATCTAACATTGAAAGCAGTTAGTTTTGACACCTGCCTTTCATCAAATTATCTCCAATCTTACAGATTCGTGTAGAAAATTCTCAAACCACGAGACCTTTACCTCCCATCGAGTATCATTATTTTGTGGATAAAGATCAACGTCACAACCCACTGTTTTTCATTGCTGAGGAAGAGGCTCGTTTGGCCGCAATGCGTTCAACTCTGAGAACTGGGCGTTCGAACAATTCACCCACAGTGCAGCCAAATCCGTTCAGTCCGATTCAGCCAAGTTCGGGCAATTCCGGTGGTAGTGGTGGTGGCAGGGATCCGAAATTGGCTGATACGGAACGTCAACGACCAACTGTGCATTTTGTCTGGCGAATTAGTGAACTTCCTACTGGTTGCAGTACTTGTACGGGTAAGTTCTTGATTCAGATATTTGTGTTGATTAACACGTATTGCATGTTTACCTAAAACCTCTTGAAAACTCATATAAGGGATGCTGTTGATCCATATAGTAGCTAAATAAAAGTTTTAACTCCGTTCTTACGTGTTCGTACCCAAATCCCAAACGGACTTGGGAACTCCCAAACTGACCAAATTGCGTGAGGTGCTGATATTCTGTGTAGGATCTATCCAATTATACTCGAATGGGCATGGGCTATATACGTGAGTGCAATTTCGTAGTAAACCGAGCGAAGTTACTACGCTGTGCATAAATTCTTTTATGCCTTATAGAAAACAAAGTCAATCAGTCCAGAGCCCGTTGTAAATTATCCGAAATACTTGGTTTACACGTCAACGCCGTGGAGTGCTGTGATACAAAAACTGAGTGGATGTGTTTGATTTGAGCTTCGCAATGCCGACATTTTCGTGTAACTATATTTTCATTATCAAATAGGCCTTAAGCAAATGCTGCCATATGGTGAAAATGCTTGAGGTTTAATCAACCGGGTTCAAGCTTGCAACGTCATCGATACACGCGTTCATTAACATTTGAGCTACTTCAGTAGTTACATGCTTAGTTATCACCCAAATTTTCAGAATACTCTGGATCTATAAAGTTATGGCCATATCCGGATAACGCAGTGTGCAACCGGATCTTTTTAAATCCAAAATTTCAGCCAAACCGAATACAGCTGTAAAAAAATGACTGATGCACATAAATAGATCAGATTTAACCCATCGTCGAAGGTAGTGTTATTCACCGATAAGCCAGCCATATACAGAGGAACAGACGATCGACGCGTTCGGATTCGACAGAAAGCGAGACAGACCAGACAACTGAGCAATCTCATTAATTCACATTTTCAAGGTTAAACGGAATGAGAACTGATACTGGTTCAAAGATGGCAGAAAAGCAATCAACAGACGTAAATGAACTATCCCGAGCGATCGATATGATTCAGTGTCTAATATAAATGTGCCAGTAATTGTTGGCTTTACTAGATCTTCGTCAAAGCTTTTGCTCCGGTTTTCTTGAAAAGGGCAAAATAGCAGAACAAACTGCCCACTGAATTCGTAGCCATTAAGTGTCACACGTACGCATACTCAAGTTAAAGTCATCCTTCACATTCCCGAGGCTAGCTGTCTCATCAACGGTGCGTACTGCAGAATTTGCATTGTGTTTAATTCAGTATCACTTAAATGCGGTTGTTACTGGTTTTGAAGACGGTTACGCTGTAACAGGCAAGTTACATTGTCTGAGAAAGGTGGTTTATCAGTAGCGCATGTTGGTATCCGTTCACGGATTTCGAATTCATTAATTGTGCTTGATAATCCGGACGCGTTGAATACTACTGCATTATATTTTCAATGGTTCTGTTCAAATTGTCGCAAACGCTAGCGATACAAATATAGGTTTAGTCCATTTTCCACAAACAGTTCGGCAACGTTAAACCCTAGAATTACCAGTTTTTGTCGTTGACTGGACAGTGTTGCTATTCTTTATTACGATAAATATTTTTTGAATTTGTTTGAAACAACCAAAAAATTATAAAAATTGGCCGTGACAAAATTATTCCACCATCCTTTTGGCCACAACTGTGGGTTACCTAAAACGACACACTCGTCACAACGAGACTGGACCTTGACGCGGTGTGACGGCTTGCGCATCTTTAAGACCTATTGGGCTAAACTGGACGGTGTGGCCAACACACCGATAGAGTCACTCATGCCAGGCAGGCATCGTAGTGTGTCATCGTAGTGTGGAATGAACCATTGCTTGGGATTTACGTGTGCTGACATGTTGGATCTGTTCTGATAGATAGATCATGTTGAGTAAATGAAAGCCATTACAGTTTCAAACAGATTCAGTCAGATTAGGCAGGTCGTGTACAATTGCACCGAAGTAAACAGTGTCATGGAAAATAAATTTGAAAATAGCTATATTTAAGCTTTCAGACAAATTACGCTCAACCCACAAGAGAGGGCAAGATAACTTCGCAAATCAAAATGTCCGTGGTTTCCTTAGTGAATACTATTCGCGAATGAATAACACTAACTGTGAACAGCCACCAAATTTATCTAAACCAAACAATTGTGAAGACCACCAAATGAAAGCTAAACCAGTGACGATTTCTAAGACAATTCAAAGCATGTTTACGCTAGGTGTTCTAACAAGTATTCATCAAAGAATATTCCACCACTGCTTTTGATTAGGCTACACAGAGCTGAGGAGGAAGTTTATTTTCAGTTTTGAACAAATTCAGCGTAGCATAAGATGAGCAGAGTCTCCTGGCTCCTAGACATCGCAGTTGGAATTTGGGATACTGAATGAAGTATAGGGAGTTAGTCCAGACAGCTTTGAGAAACGCAGGCGATACAGACGTCATCTTTGAGTAGACGGCGGTGTGCTTTGATGTGAACTTTTGTAAGAGACGATTGATGGTGTTTTGGGTATGCTGACAGTAGTTTGTGTGAACGACCTGATTGCGTCGACTAGTGAACAAAATATCAATTTCGTTGTCACTACTATGAGCAGATTTCCATCGCTATTTGGTGCGTCAAAGGTTACAACGGGATTCATTTTTCAACAAGACAATGCCTCAGTACGAGTATCTCATCTCACAAGAATCGGATTTCTGTTTCTTGGTTGCACACGTTTACGGATCAGGCTGTAGCCGCCACCTGGACAGTTAAACTTGTCTGGAGTATATTTGCCCAACAAGTGTGCAGAACTGTCAGCTTATATGGGTGTACGACTAAGCTGAATGTTGTATCCAGTTGTGTCAAGCCTTCCTTGTCTTGTTAGTTTCATTCTAGAGCGCTGTATAGCTGTCCAGAGTGGGATTGGACTCAGCGTTTCTCTAACTGTTTTCACGTCAAAACTCACCGTTTCCCCCGTGGGCTTTATAAAAGATAAGCATTTCTGTCTTGTACATGATATTCAGCTGTATAGTAATTATTTTGAACCGACAGACGAAGACGCTGAGTAAAAAGGAAACATATATTTATGAAAATACAGATGGTCGTTTAAGTTTGTTCAGAGTGTTGATTTATCCTACAGCAGGCTTTAGAGCAAATAAAGCAATTAGTATGTCCACTCGAATCGAACAATCCGCATACAAGGACTAGAGGATACATTCCAAAGAGCCCCTGTGAAGTAAATGATCAAACTGGGAAGGGGTAGTGTACAGTGTGCTAAAGTGACCAAATTTTACATCATTTGCACCTCAAGTAAAATGTTGGTCGAGTAAAAACTGAACAAAAACAACATCTTGTTTACACACTTTTGAACTCACAGCTACCTCGTAGAAGAAGTGATGTGAAGATTTTCGAGAAAAAAAAAATTTTAAAACGTTGAAAGTATGCAGTACAAATTAGATGAGAATTACAAACACTGATTGACCTTACGAGACCCCCCACTGCTGTTTGTGCGTTTATAAAAGTGTGTTAGTTGCTGAATTTTCCGAGAGTAAACAAAAGAACAAGGTACAATTGAGGTGACAAATTCCAGAAAACTTTAATTTCAATTTAGTTGATAGACACATGATCCTCGTAGTCAGTTCTTCGTTTTTAATGAAAAACAGTGAGGCCAAATACCCGCGTGAGATAAAGGAAATTAATTTTATTTGGACACTTTAATGCCTTCGGGATTGGATCATCAAAATAAAAGACTATTACCTGAAATTTAATCACCGAACTTGCTATTTTGTTGAAACGTATCCATCTTTAATAGTTTTCCGGCGGCCGATCATCGTAGTTCCATTCACCGACCGCCCCATAATCGATGGTACTGCCAACTTTGTGTTAAATCTTTTCTTCAACTTGCAAAGTCCGACTTCTTGAACTGATCAGAAGCCTAGTCACCTTTCCCAGAGACCGACAGGCTTGTTAAGCGCGAGATCACATTATCACGTGTGTAGTCACAATTCGTGAAGATTAGCTGGTACATTCCACTCAGCGTCCATTCAGCACATAACACAAAGTAGAATTGAACAAATTACGTGTACGCTTACTGAGTGATCAACGTCGGCTTAACTTACGTGAAGCAACCAAAAATCAATGACTTTTGTCAAAAATGATTAGGGGATTCTCAGTTAGGTAGGCTAATTTGAGTTTTCGAGAGCTACTCAAAAGTCGAATAAACCGTCCGTCTCAGTTCGAAGGGTTTTCTACAACGCTCGGTCCACAGTTAACCTTCCATCTTAAACTAACTGAAGGTCTTTGTCATTATGCGTTATAAAGATAAACTAACTTATTGTTGTTGAAGTCTCTGTTCACCTCGCACAGATTTTCATCTCGGCAGGTGAGATCAGTAAAAATAATTAGAAATAATTGGGACAAGAAGAACATTAATTACTAGTGTTTTCTGTTGATTCCTGAATCTGCTTGTTTTAAATTCACTGTGGCTCAGAATGCGATCTGTGTAGAGCTTTTCTTTTGTGCACCAAATAATGCAAACATTTAAGAATTCGATCAAGCGCATATTTGATGCAGCTTACTTCCGTGTACTCTCTCTGGCATCGAAGTTATTAATGCTCTTTATCAAATAAAATTGGCCAATATACACCATAACACGTTGCATTAATCAGTGAGTGAGTGGTTTCTATGTAGGAATGTACACGGACGGGAATAAGATATGCTTGATCGCCAGACTGAATTTAAATGTCTGTTATCTAAGACCAACAGTGTAAGTGATTCGTGAGAATAACCAGTGCCGGCTATCTATAAATACGTCCTGACCATGGACACCTTTTGTGAATCAGCTTGTGTATTCATAACCCTAATACGTTAGCCTGATATACAAAAGGGTGGCAACCAGTAACCTCCGATCACATATGCTCTATGAAAGTTACTCAACTCGTCCATGCTTAAGGTAACGTGACCTGTCCTGGCCTGCGGATCGATTGTCTGCCCTTAAATTTACCACACGTAAAAGGATTCGTGTTACTGATCCCGTGCTATTGATAACACGAACTGTCAGCATCTATTATTCTTTGTTGTTGTTTTTTACTGCTGTTTACAAACTTGCGGAGGGGGCTGACTGTTTTATCTCCTATGTAGTTTGATAGATTTCCATTCAATTCTTAGCCAACCTCCAGGATAGCTCAACTGCAATAACTCACCGCGACCTGTTTGACCGACGTCATTAGTTGAGGAATTGGTGCGCATATTGGACGCTTACATTTGAGGCATCAAACCTATTCCCCACAAAGCTTAGTCATCACCATCATTCTAACAGAATGAAGATACTCTGGAACTTCCATCTGTGTTGCTAGCCGTCTGTTAGTTGTTACATTTGGAAATGCGTTTATGACATGCTTCACAGACCGTGGTTGGCTATCATTGTACGATCTAGACGTTCCATAATTGTCCACTTGTATTCTTTCAATTTCTGTTGTCTTATTAAGCCAGTCACAATCCTCAACGCTAAATTTTCCAGAATATTTCAACGTAATCTTCGGTTTGCCTGAGTTTTTTTGGTTTCCGTTAGTCTGTACTCCTCTTACGAGGTTGGAGAAAATAAACCGAATACTGTATCAACAGTTGCGGTCCTGTCAATGAACAGCTGGATGAGGTAAAGTGATTAGGGGTGGAATTCCTGATGGAGGCTACTGTCTGTTACCTTCCGAAAAGTTTCAGTTTCTTCTGGTTTCTAAATAAACATATCTAAAGCAAATTTCACGAAATTTAAGAAATATGCTCATGGATGTTCAACAGTGATGCTATAATTGAGACGCATAACTGAAGCAGAGAAAGATCAAGCCCCAAACAAAAGGTTTCTGTGAAAATTAAAGTAATATAAACCATTCAAAATCACCGCTTGTAAAACTTGATCAAATTAAGTTATTACTTTTGATGTACGAAGATTTTCCACAACATTTAGTGTTGTTCAGCGGAGTCAGTAAACCTGTTTGGTCGACGTTTTCTGACCAGATCTGCTCTGTTCACCGCAAAGTCCGCTCGTACTAGTCATCAGCATTCTATCGCTGGTTCATTCATGAATAATTATATCTGTGTTAATTAGCCATGTTTCATCTACTCGCATAGCCATCATCATTGTGGCCCTACGGACAAAGTTAAACCGAAGAGCGGATTAACCGATATCGTCCGTTCCTTTCACTTGTGCACCAGGATCAACTATAAACCGTCAAACCGAGAGCCGCTAGTACTCAATGCTGGTCAGACTAGTTATGCCCTGATTGACTTATCCATCAGAACGAACTCGGATAGAGTTACTTGTTCTAATTCAATTCCAATTACATAACTATTTTAACAGATAAGTCATCCAGGTTTCAGAGACAGCTAGCTGGATTAGCGAGTTGGCTAAGCTTCTTTACACTGAAAACAAATATCAAACTGCTCACCAAGGTTATCACGTCCCTAAACGTCTGAATGGTTACATACTCTAGGAATACAAACATTTGAGGAAATGCGATAGAAATCAGAGTGATCATAACATAACTGTCTTTCTCCTGATGTGCCAAGCTAGCCTTCCTAGAATGATCTATTTAGGAGTTCCGTAGGGTTGTTTGTTACGTTATATTTTATAGGTGTGGGGTCGTTCGACTGTCTAAGGACCGTTAGAAAGCAATATTGATTGGATGTACGAAATAACTTCTTTTCGGGCTACCCATTAAGAAAACATAATCAATGCTTTTAATCCCCTGATGTTTTAATGGGTTGTTTGCATTCATATTTTGAAACAGTTGTTCATATATGTTTTACACCCTTCGAGATTCTGCCAATTTAATGGGGTGTCTATTCTGTCCCTTATGTGAACAAACATACAACATTCGATAACCCTTGGCACTGATAATCGATTCATGAATTTCTGTTGACCAGTTCATAGCGAAAGTTTCTTTGAATGTATTGAAAATTGAATGTCACTTTTTGTAGCACCCGGGGTCTAACAAAATTATCTGATTGACTGTTGCCATATGTACACATGATGAAAAACTCGACATAATGTTTGCATTACAACCAACTCTTTTTTCCTGAAATCATCTGTGTAGTTACATTAAAGCACAACTAACGTTACTGTGCTGTTTACTTTGTGTACATTAAATCAGGTATACGTAATTCTTGGTGTAAATAATAGTTATCTGATTTAGGACATATCAGAATCAGTAATAATCAATGGAGCTGGTTTCTGGCAGAACCGATGTCTGACGTGAATGAATTCTACTCACTTATTGGACCGTTATGCTAGCGGCGGTCACAAAACCGTTTATCAGGTAAATGTTTATAAGCGAACGCATCCGATAACACTACTTGTAAGTAGGTTTGATTTTAAAACATCGCCGTATACCCGCTGCTTCTTGGAAATTGACATTTATTTTCAAAACCGTTTCTACATCATTTAAAAACTTAAGGTTCAATTTCTGATATGATCGGCAATATATGTCCTGAAATAATGAAGCAATTGAATGGCAAACAACAAATAGGTGAGCACCATGATGCCTTTTTTTTTCAATTCCGACCCTGTTAAATAAACCCTCTTACAATCAAGGACATCCACATCACAAGGACAGTTGCACGTTTTCTGTGAATACACTTGTCATTTACGTTTAATTCCAACTTTTTCTATTCCCGTCAGAATTATTTGCATTTCTTTGACTAATCTGTCAATGATTCATGATCTGATTTGCATACCATTATCGCGTTCTGTATTCATGCCTGCTTCGAAAACCAACGTAAATCGTTTCAGCTTAAATTTTCAGGAATGTCATACGTTTTAATGTAGTCTAGTAGGCTACACGGAATGCAAAGTTTCGTGTACAATAAAGGATCCTGAAACATACAAACAATGGCGCACCTTACATTTATATTCATATTAACATATTCCCGAATTTCATTTTCCACCAACTAGGAAACTCAACTTCTTACGCCGAATGCTATCCACTGGTCAACGATGATACGACCAGGCGTTACTTCTCCGAGCACGACTTTTATCGTCCTGTTGCCGAATACTTGTGTTCAGCCATGCCGCGCCCACCTCCTGTGGTCCGTCGATGCGCGGACTATTGCGGAGTGCGTTGGTCAGCTAAACCCATTACATCGACCTCTACCGAAGCCGGTGGTGTAACTTCCAGTAACGGCTGCTCGGTAAGATGTGGCGACGGGGTGCAGTCAGCTATGTACGTATGTGAAGAGTTTGTGGTGCCAGCTGAACAGAAGGACAAAACGAAGGGATTGTGGCGTGCGGCTCAGCTTGGTGAGCGGGCTTGCATGCGTGCAGGACTCGGACCTACACCGACGCAGCCAGCCACAATTCGATGTCAGGGCACGTGCGAACCGGTGTACTGGATAACATCCAACTGGAGTGAGGTGGGTGTGACTATTATATGTGCACCCACAACTGTACACTGAACATATTTGTTTCAATCTGAGATTTGAGGTGATAGCGAAGATTGAAGTTTCTTAAGCTCACGATACCTATTTCCAAACGCACACAAGGAACAAACAGTTCTGCCACCGTTTCAAAACATGAGCATCCGTACTATATAATGAATTTAATTAATTGTTAATTATTACTTAATTAATTAATTAAATAATTGGATCTGTAGAAATGGTTGAAAGCATGGTCACTCAATTTATATTGGAAACAAAAGCGTGTTGAAATATTAAAACAACAAACGCGTTTGAACACGTTTCACGTATACCGGGTAGCCATTTACACTACTATCTACTTGATGGAACATTAACCTCTCAACAGATGTTAATTTTTCTTTTCTAGTTTAGGCTGTTCAGCCTCACCTGGTGCTTGCATGATGTTTCTGAAAGCCCTACAACTAATCAATCGTAAAAATTTTATTTAACTGAGGATATGTTTGTAGACGAATTGTGCTCCGCGGCCTCTTGTGAGCACGAACTCTGTCTTTATATTACACAATGCTTGAAACTATAACAAAAAGAAAAAAATGACATAATCCAAACTTGAGAAACAAATATGAAATCAGTGGACAATAGATGATTTTTTTGCTATCTAAGTGGCTAAAGGAAGAAAAGTTGTAGAAAAGTAGACTAATTGAAACTGAAAGAAAGGTACATCGTTTAGCTGTTTTGAGAAGGAGATTAGTTGACAGAACAGCAATGCGACAACGTAGGAATTTTATCTAACACAGAGGATAGAGGTTACGATAGTGCACGTGATGGACCAGCACATTTAACCGAGTTAGAAAAGTGTCAGTCGTGGTAGATTCAGTGGAAAAGAAGGCGAGTGAGATTTCTGAAGAAACATACAACGTGAAAAGCAGAGGTTATGACTGACTTGTCAGCATGGTTTACAGCTTGTGTTAGGCTTCTGTCGAAGTTGAAAATACTTCTGGACAATACTTCAAAGACGTGAACGATATTTCAAAGTCAGACACATTTGAAGCTCGTTAATTGCACTCAATTAAACGGACGAAAACAGTTTTTGCAACCGAATGAGTCAAGCCAAAGGCCGTTTGTAAAACATTGGAAAAATCCAATGGGGGTGAAAAATCGCACGAGATGTGAACAGCAAAAATGTAGGTGTGTGGATGCTTTGGTTCTTATCAAGTGGGTATCTGAGGAAAACCAATCACCTGCTGGTTAAGTGACTAAAGCGTTGGGAGGTTGGTTCAAGTCCACATGACCAATCTTACTTGAAATATGAACTTATCATATGTTTAGCTGGTTTACTAAGTGAACTCTGAAAGCAAAACCTGTGTTATAACTAGTCATGAAACGTCTCAGTACTTCTATAATTCAGTAACACATGAATGATGAAACCTAGATCCAATTTAGTTTGCCAATGCACTTCACTGTTCATGCATAATCATAAGACGACCACGATAGACCACTGGTGGTTCGATTAACATCCACACACACCCTAAATGAAGAAGAGGATAAAGTTCTTTATAGTTTAACTGGCTAGTCAAATAGTAGACTAAAGTAAACATCGTACTCCACGGAAACCCAAGAAACTGACTTTACCACGTCGAGGTCTGTATAACATTCCTTTAGAGAAAGAGCCCCTCGTAAAACGAATCTCTCGTGTCTAAGAAGCATTTTTGAAACGTAAGAAAAGTCGTTGTATGAAGCACCCTCGTTGAGAAAACAAACTCGTGAGTACACTTCAAAAAAACTGCAGAGGGATATAGAATGTGCGCATGTCTTCCAGGAAGAAACAGCACAGCCATCCTATCGAATGAGACTCGAGCTGTCTACGTGTTAATCACAAAGTTGGTCATTAGAGTGTAGATAGTCACTCATGAAACATGTTCACAAATTGCCATGAGTAACTTAAATCTGGTTTACATTAGGACCTTACTCTAGGGACTATCTGGTAATTTCCCCCGTAAATCATTTCAACCCAGTTTCTACCAAAATGACCATTGGGAAATGTTAGTACTACTGTTCAGACGTGCACTCTTGCACGCATGACTGTTCAGAAGATACCGGAAGTTTCATTCTGGAATGTGAGCATCCGAATCTATCGACTTAACTGGTGCAGTTGCACTAAAATCTAAGGACATTTTAACCCAGATCAAGACCTAAGTAAGTAAATAGCATTCTGCAAAATATACTCTTTCTTATATCGTTCTTCTTATCTTGGTCCTGGAACTGGAAATAACAGTGATTGTGATATATCGCTATTTCGGGGATCCCAAATCCTCATTATGTAGTCAGCATATTGGACTGGATAGGCTGATCATCTCTTAGTTTACATGTGATTCTACAAAACAATAAATTATCTACCGGACAGCCTAATGTGGATATGGCTTTCTTCGAGTTTTGTTTGTATCAGAGCTCGTCAGTAATTGTTTACCTCAGAAAATCTTTGATGGTACTTTTCTCTCAATCGTATACACAGGGTTAGCATGATTACTCTGACGACTTAATGTCTTACTCAGAATGAAGTTGCACTATTCTTCAAATTAAAACACTTCCACCGACAGACCGTATATAACAAATGAACAGTCACTGTATACGGGTGATGCCGAAGTTCGTGTGTCAAAACCATCATTTCGCTCAAAGAAAGCGTTCTGCCCTATGAAATCATTAAAAAGTTTTTTTCGGAGATTAAGTAAATCTATGCTAGCAAATGAGTATGAATTTCGGAGGAAAATAATGCATTAGAAATGGTTCCCAAACAAGTTAAGCTTTTCCAGTTACCCACTGAAATTAGCCGGTTTAATTTTCCTTGGTAAAAACACTCTTTTACGGTGTATCAGACAAATCAACAAAGGTTGGTAGGTTTTCTTTAAACCATTAGTATTAGAGATAAGGATGACATCATCATCATCACCACAACAGCCATGAGCCTGACCAAAAGGTACTGTGACTCGGGCCGCCTCTCACCTCAACAGTGACGGGGAATATCCTAGAAGAAAACTTTACTAAGAAGATTGAAAATCATTAAAACAAGACTAAGTGGAAGAACTAGAAATGGTATGGATACAGGTACGCCATTGACTGCGACACATAATCATCTCGGATAGCGTCTCTAACCAGTGGTTTGAGTGATCACGAGGACCCCATCCAGGCAGGCGACACCTACCCACTTTGCTCAATGGAGCAGTCGGGGTCTTCATATTTTGTGACCACGTTGTTGCTTGACCACCACGCGGTTTTACCCAACTGTTGGTGGCCTCAGGATATAATGCCCGGTACGGTAAACGATTAGATGACATACGGAGTACGTGACCCAACCATCGCAAGCTGTGTACCGTGATTAATTGACCAATTGATCGCGCACTCCGAGCGTTCCGAAATACGCGCCGGCGAACTGCCACATTGCTCACGCGATCAGTCCACTTAATATGGGCCAATTGGCGGAGACAGCGGTGGTCAAACACAGCAAGCCTGTTGATATCTTCTTTGTGAACAGACCACGTTTCCGAACCATAAAGCAAAATGGAACGCACACATGCATTATATACCCTTCCTTTCAGCGACAATCGGACGTCTTTTCGACGCCACAGATGACGCAGTTTGGCAAAAGCGACTCGTGCTTTTGCAATCCTCGCTAATATCTCATCAGCAATATCATAGGCTGACGAGATTGTGCTACCCAAGTATGTGAAACTGGAAGAAAGTAGGAGTTGAAGTGCCCCAGTCTTGAAGCAACACTTTGCAATTTGAAGGTGCAAAGCGCATTCCAGACAAACCAGCTCGGTCGCTCAACCTGTCCAGCACGGTCTGCATGTTTTCGGCAGAGGGGCTAAGTAAGACAATGTCGTCCGCATAATCCAGATCGGTCAATCTAGCGCCAGGAAGAAGCTCAACACCAAGTTCACTGTATTCCAGAGGCGCACCCTCCAGAATGTCGTCCATGACAAAGTTGAACAGGAAGGTGGAAATCGGACACCCCTGACAAACACCACTAGAAAGTGATGAACGCCCGAGACAGTTATTCATAAACTCTCACCCTGCTTGCAGAGTGAGCATACAGTGATCTCAATAGATTCGCGTATTTCTCTGGTACTCCGTTGCGGAGAAGGCAGCTCCAGAGAACGTCACGATGACAATTTACTGTTTGCTGAGGACTGGGAACTAGGTTATTAAACAACAAAATCCTCTTGTTTAAAATGAAATAACAATTTGAATAGCGTCAAATCAAAAAATCTGAGAAAAACTAATCGTCCTTGAAAATCCAGCAACATCAATATTCGTGTTCAGCTGTCGCGTTCATATAGACTATACGGCCAACCGGTTTCAGAACGAAACAGTGCGCTCGAGTCTCACTGTTGTTAGAGCTTGTCAGTAGTGCATATCCCTATGGGGGTCGGCAGGTGAACACCGGACACATCATCATGAAACAGTCATGTTTACCACTGAGTCACTGCCCTCAAGTTAAACACGACCGACGTATCGTAATCTAAAGCTCAACTACTTTCGTCTTTTTGTACTGACCGGTTTGGCTGAACGTCTGTGTGAAAGACTACTAATACCTGTTATATCTCACCAGCAACCTTGCAAGTGGGCAGTTCGAGTGAGGTCGAAATCTCCGATTTCATTAAAGCCACTGATCAAAATTTCGGATTACTGATGAGTAGTCGGCGAAGTATTTCTTAGAGGTAACCAAAGCTCCAACTATTCGTCGGTATTTATTCAATGCCCCATTTGATTACTGAGCTGGAAAAAATTTGTAAAAATTTACCCTTCGTGTAAATAGTGACAATAATATTTTAAAATTCCCGGTCCATAAAATTAATCATGAGTTAGCGTACACTGATCTTGAGTAGAACAACAGTATATAATTAAATTCGTGGGCATCCATATCGCATTTTTTTCACGCAAACTTTCCCAAACCCTTGGTAAGTTAACACTGATGATCTTACTCTTAACCAATAGATCAGCAAACCTTGAGGTTACCATTTTTAACAGCTTTGTATGAATTACGTGGCTATCCAAATTGTATAGATTCCCACCGGATACATTTTGCCGTACCAGTTTCAGGTCCGTGCTGTGAAGATCAAAGTGTTTGTTCATGTCAAATCAATGACCCTGATCTAATTTCCGTAAATAACGTGGTATGTCACAAAATGTTTGACTCTTTAGATCTTAATAAATACGTTATGTTACTTATGAGTAATATAATTACGATGCCGAACATTATCCATTATGTGCCTGTAAGTCACCTGCCGAAATTTTTATCACAAGGTAGACCATATGAGGAGGGTTACGTGGAAGAGTTGTGCACAAACTTATTCTGTGTCAACGGAACAAATGACTGTTTTGTAGAAATTATGGCGATGTAATTATGTGTCTATTGGCCAAAATTCCCGGATTCACAAGATTAGATTGGTGATTATTGCCATTCTTAGGATATTCGTACCCCACGATACGTGACCATATGTCACATCACAAATGACAGTATTTTCTAATTTCAGTCTGTTTCCTTCACGTAGCAGGAAACATGGACGACGACTGTTCAGATAATGGCAATAACGGCGAAAGCGATCATGCGATTCCTGCTCATTTAAGTCAATAAGCACTTACTACCTAAGTTATCATGCCTCCTTCACAGTGGCGCAGATGATTTTCAGCATCCCTTACTGGATAAATCTCACTGAGATATTATGCACCCTAGATATATTCATAGAGTTCATGTGACACAGTGCAAAAAAATACAGTCCAGCCCAAATGTGAAGTTTCTGAGTCCCCGGAGTAACCCAGTCGCTTAGCTTGACTGACAAATACACTTTGCATTTCGCTATTTTGAAACTAGGAGGAACCCACATTCTCTATAGCTGAGCATTTTCTCAATGGCACATATAGCTGGTTACGTTGTACCCAGGAATTTAGTAAACCCAGTATGGGTCAGGAAATGTGTAATGTTGAAAACTGCTTCTTTTTAAGCATGCATAGCTCTCACGTAATATAACCAGAAGTTGTACAAAGTGTTATAACATTCGTAATTGTGGTATTTATTTTCCCACTTCTTTACAGTGTTCTGCAAACTGTGCTATCGGAGAACGGCACCGTTATTTACATTGCCAACAAAACAACGGCCACGAATGGCAAATACAAGAATGTTTTTCTCAGGGAGACTTAACCCATACCGGTGATTCAACACCATCTGGAAGTATTTCACATCAGCAAGCCATACAAATTTTATTCAAACATGTTGAGCAAGGACAACTGAACATTAACGTTGGTAAACAGCTGGGCTATCAGCAATCAGAATCATGCATCTCACTCTCCGATTGTCATAACCAGATTCAATGGATTACTACCCCGTGGTCCGAATGTCAACTGTTGACCGATTCGATGCAAGTGTTATGTCGGTCAGTGGACTATAATGATGCGTATACTAAGCCATCCTCTGCACATTTGATTGCAATACGTACCAGACATGTATACTGTCAACTCAACCTACCAACTGTGCATTCATCTCTAGGACAGTATATGGAGGTGACGAACGAAGCAACAGCTACGGCAACGTCAGTTAGACCACCTTGGAGAATGAAGATGGAGTTTTGTAGGAAAGCAACGCACCTTCTACCAGCGTTTCCCACTGAACCGGTCAATAGAGAGTCCTGTGAGCGGCCGTTTTGTTATCGTTGGGGCCAAGCCAAAATCAGCGAGGTATTAAAATATTTGGTACCAGTGTGATGGCATTTTATTAATTGCAACATCATGGTGAATTTAGAGGACGTCATGCACCGTTTATACTAGCGACTGCTCAATATTTTCAAGCCCTCCCACTTTCTAATGAAGCATTATATACGTCAGCTGTTTATAAGGCTTTTTGATGCTCACCCCAATCCGACACTCTAAGACCAATTTTGTTCCCGTTTGAACTCATCAGGCATAGATAGTCTTGGTGGGAATCGAATTAGCAGTCCTTTTCTCTCGTTTCTGTTCAACGGTGGTGTTCATCCTGGTTTATTTCGGCGGTCGTTTTGTACGTTTCTGACATCAAAGAAGTGCATATATAGCCACCATGTCTTAATTAAAAGTTAGCTTATCCTGATGTCTTGCTGTGTAATCTAGTGACTCCTGGATCTCCTTTGATTTTGCTCCACCTCTGTTGGACGTTCCAAATTGAACAGCTAGCAACTGCGTAGTGGAACAGATTGGAAACGAGAACGTTGCACAGAAGTTTCGAAATTATACAAGAGCTTACAGAGATAAGCATCCCAGTGGGGTTGGATAAACGAACGTTTTTGTCACAACAATGAAGTATGGATATGTTCATCAAGACGACTAGAAGCATACATCGCGACATGTGAGCATGCCGTACATTCGCGTCAGCCGGCTTCATGAAACGTTTAGTCATATGTGTTTGGGGCATAGTGACAAAATGTGCGATCATATCAGGACGGCATAAACAGTTCCAGTTCTCTGACGACGAAATTGCTTGCTTCAGCACCTTCTCCTAACAGGCGACCAGTGTGTGAAGTGTAGTCAACATCGCTTCGGGAAACGCCATCTTGGGGCTGTGATTGCGAAATGAGACCGTGAAAGAAGTGTGTGTGTGTGTGTGTGTGTAGAGGTCAGTTGCATGATCTGCTGCAATAAGGTGAGTTGTGGTCGATGACTCCAGACATCTGCTTTAATGGTGAGATACCGATCTGGCTATCGAAAATAAACCTGCTAACAACATTTAATCAAGCGTCGATCTCTTGTACTAACCACTTGAACCAAAGCGGGCAAAAAGGGCTCAATGAGATGGTCGTAGAGGGTTGTAAGACAACGCGTGTTATATACTAACATATATATAGTTATATACACATAAAGTTTTAATTACAAATGTGGTAACCGAAGTTGGGAAACGAAACTAAACACGTACCAAGCCCACATAAACATGAACTGTGCCGAACGTTTTGTGTAGAGGCGCTTGTTTATGACCTTGTGAGCAGGTGCTAGTTTCTCACTTATGAGTAGTTTGTCTCGACAGCTAGCGATCTTTCGAATGGACCAATAAATGATTTGTGCGGCGATCTCACGACCTTCATTTTGAGATATTTCATTTACCTGATGGATTAGGCCAACCATCGAATTTGGCGTTCGAAGACATTTCATTACCAATCATTCAGATCGTTCTAGTGGTCAGACAATTGCAATCTAGTCATGTTGTTTGTCCTCTCATCAAGTCTGGGTGGTTAAACATTGTACTAAAATCACGTTTTTAATTTCCCAAATTCTCTCAAACCTAGTGCTCTACAACATGTGGGCCGGGATTTAAAACGGCTACAGTACCGTGTGAGCGAGTGACTTTAGATCTACGATCGATATCGACAACTAGTCTGGATCCACAAAATCATCATCAACAACGATTTTCCCCACCTGCTCATTGGGTAGAACAAGTCAGCCTGAATGAATGTCACAGCCAACTCGGATACAATCCACGGATATTTCTGTCAGCGGACAACCAAAGCTTACACGTGGAAACAATTGAGAGACCATTTGATGAGCAGCAAGGCACTGAGTTGAAGGGGATCAGTCTGGATAAGTTGATTCAAGTGAACTGCTTCAACAAACCCTGCATCACGAGTATTGTTGCGTGGCATACGTCAGGCTGGAGTCAGGTGAGAAAAATTGACCCCTCTTTTTGAGCATCGCATTCTATTTTCGGAGTTTTAAACATGAACCACTAACGACTGCAACAGAAAACGGTTTGAGTGCAAATGTATGCAGTCGTAAAAAATACTTGTTACTACATGAAAAGCAAAATATCTTTTGTTTATCCCAAGACAGTATTTACCTCTTGGACCAGTTGATTGGCTGATTTCTGTGCTGTTGTGATTTCAACCATCGATAGACTAACCTATCGGTTTTTCTATGCCGTGCTGGAACTCTGTTCTTCTGTGTGAGATCCCACCATTATTTAAGAAGTACACAATTTGGCATATCCGGGTGAACGTTTGAATAATAGGTAGGTATCTGTTAATATGTGGTGATGATCCGTTCACTAAAACTAGCTGCATACATTGGGAGTGAGGGTGACTTATGTATGAGTGAACCAACCCAGATTAACTAAGCACGTAGATAGACGCACACACACACGGACAAGTAGACCGACCGGTCGATCGATAAATGGACAGACGGATAGGGAGACAAACATAAAAACAGACTGACAAATGAGTGAATGAATGGATGGATAGATTAACAGATAGATAGTTTACAGAATGATAGTTAATCCTTTGGTCTTCTATTGAATTTGTTTGCCTCGGTTGAAGATTTCCATTATCCGCTTCTTTTTACAGTGTTCCGTTACCTGTGGTACAGGTGTCCGAAGACGACAAGTGTTTTGCATGCTGGAAACCCACGGGCGTTCACTTGGTGGTACGTATCAATCAAATGCGGATAACCATATTTCAAGTGGAAGTAGACTTAGTGCTGAGTTAACCGACTCACAGCGCTGCCTGGATGCCAGTTTACCGAAACCACCAGATGAAGAACCTTGTGATGGAGGTCCATGTCCGCAATGGCTCCCAGAGGCTTGGAGCCAAGTGAGTATTGCAAGCACGTCACAAAGACACTAATTTTGACGTTCATCCGTGTGTTATTTTCAGGCAGTGGTATTATGTTTCGCTTCACTAATCCATTAGTTGTCTTGAAACATGCATTGTTCGTCTTACCTTTCTGGTAGAGTGTGACGGCGGTACCTCAGTTTCTTCCCTCGGAATAAACGCTATCTCAACATTATACACATTCCTACATATGTATACAAACAACATTGTGGTTGAAGTTTCACTGTATCTCCTCTATCTTAGTGTGAAGGAACATGTGAATTCGGGATTCAACACCGACATATCCGTTGCGTGCTTGACACTTCGCTGTCCAAATCAACTGAAGCATATTCATCTACTTCAGACAACGACAGAGCACATGTCCTGTTGTTCCCCTCATCACAGAGTCGTCAGCGTGTTCGCCGAAATCGAGCCACACAGTTGGCGGAAGTCGAACCGGAACGATGTCAAGCTGTGGGGGACATACCGATCACCAAACGGATTTGCCTGTTACCTGGTGGATGTCCATTCTGGCACAAAGGAGAATGGTCATCTGTACGTTCTTTCAAAACCATGTTCTCTTAACTCTTAAGTTTTTACATCTGTTTACCCGTCCGACCACTCATCTATGCATTGATCTGTTTGTTTTTCTGCCTATACATTAGTCTGTCTTTAGTTCAGGCCGTCGATCTGCCTGTTAATTTGTTCACAAAGAGAGTTGTCTGTCTATCTCCTTGTCTGTCTGTCTGTCTGTCCGCCTCCCTATCTGTCTGCCTGTCAGCATGTCTATATTTCTGTCTGTCTGTCGATCTGTCTGTCTCTCTGTTCGTCTGTCCATCCTTCTCTCTGCCTAACTGTCGGGATTTTGTTACCGATTTGCACTGCCTGTGTAATTGTAACCTGATAGAAATACAACGGACGTTATTCACATTAAAGTTCTGGATCGTTAATGATACATAAATTGAGAATAATAAAATGTTACGAGCAAGTGGTAATAATTTACGTTTCGACCACCTCGGGTGGCCTTCCTCAGGAGTGACAACATTTCTGAGGAAAGCCACCCGAGGTGGTTAAAACATGAAGTATTACAACTTGCTCGTAACGTTTTGTTATTCTCAGTCCATTTATTAGTAACATGCTAAACACGACGCCCAAACTGTTTGACTTCAGTCGTTCTGAGTCGTTGGTTGCACAGAACCACATCTAGTTTGTCTGCTTGGAAGATCATTGTATTGAAAATCATAGAGAGGAGGCTATAGTAATCCAAGAGTAGAAGTTTGTGCAGTTTCAACAACTTCCTTTAAACACTACTGTGTGATGTAAGGTACTATTTCAGTCTACGTCCGTGGTATACAAGTAAACTTTGCTAAGTCAACCGTTAGTAGTGAAAGTAATTCATGAGTAAATAAACAATATCAACTGAAAAATAACACAGTTACTTCTACTTTATAAGTTTCACAGGGCGTCGTTCGCACTATGTTTATAAATTTGGGAAATCGTTAACGTAAGTATTTAAATTAAAATGTTCATCGGACACTGAACGGTTTTTAACCTGTTTCGCATCCACCCCTTACTTTTCTTAATATATATACACATACATATATACATGATGTTCCAACTCTACACTACTCCAGTTCGTGTGTCCGTTCTGATTTCATGACAACGATGCATATGTGTGGGTTACTTTTCAATTCTTCAAATAAAATTGATTTTATTGCGTTAACGGACGTTTTATTGGATCCTCTGAGGTTGATATTTTGATTCTTGGGAAGGTTGCAAGCATTATTAAATGGGTTGCGTTTGTTTCATCTCCCTGTGGATCCACCGAAATTAAATTCAAATTTGAGTTTTATAGATCTGTATATAATCATTTTGACCGTTCGCTTGGAGATCTCATGCGTTTACTGATACAACCCCCCCCCCTCCCCCCTAGTTTATCTCATCCTAGTAGTCTCTATAGTTTACTTCTTTTTCTTGTAATCGATTATTCACCTAAGGTCTTACAGTATGTCATAAAGTTGTTTGATTTTCCATACCACAGTTTTCACCTGTCAACAATCTCTGACAAACTGACTGTTCGAGTCATGTAAAGCTTCTGAGCATACAAGCATTAAAAGTTTAAAAACATCCATATTTGATTAGAAATTCGACCTTTATGCAGAGGTTGGCTGTAGTTCTTTTATAAAAAACCACTTAGCGCATTCGTAGTCAATAGAATAGCTAAACAAATAGGCTGAAAACTTCAAGCGATAGCCTAACCAGAAAGGTCATGGGGATTGTAACTGTCGGTTTTCGTTGCCTATAGTTAACCTAAACTTCTTATCGCATACTTAACTGGTTAGTACAAGTAAACTTTTGACAAAATCTCAAAATTTGAATCACGAACTCAGAAGACCGATTTTGCAAGATGGGAGTACTATTTTGTCTGTTCTCGTCAGTTGTTACACTAGAGGCACTGCTTGTCATGCGTAGCAAAAGCTGTTGAACCTCCGTCTACCATGGCTTTGACCAATGACAGACTAGTGTATACATTGACGTGATGTATGAACTTAATTCGCCTGAATATTGTTGATGTTCACAGCTGTTTTGTGAAGCAACTGAGAAGAATATACGAAATGGTACTACCATCTTGCAAAACAGGTCTTCATACTTCGCTATTTAAGTTCTTAACTGGGGAAAGATGTTTTATACTTCCCAAAATTGACAAGACTGAAGTTGATAGTTCATTGTATATTGATGGAAATCTCTATCTTACAACGGAATATAACGGAAGAGCTGTTTATGTCATTGAACATTATCACTTTGACAACGTGAACTAACCATAGCGTTTCTGTCTATCTATTTTATTGTGCTCTGTAGTGCTCTGTAGAATGTGGTGTCGGTCGACGTGTCCGATCTGTCAAATGCCAATTTCCAAATGGGTCTTCCATCTACGTACCAAAGCACCCGGAATCAGTCATTGGTCTAAATGACTACTCCCATCATTCTGTGGACAATTACGATCGCTTCACTATGGAGACTATAACGCATCTGGTGGAGTCCAGATCCAACCAGTTGACCTGTCCGTCACCGCGACCGTTGCAGGAAATCACTTGTAAAACTCGCCCGTGCACCGGAACGAGGCCATTCTGGTGGCCAGTCATGGTTTCTGAGGTAAACAGCACTTCTCTAAAACCGTAGGTTCGAACAAATAGTTCTCCTGGAATGTTTTACCTGTGATTCTGTAAGGTAGCTCTGCTGAGTAGCCACCTCCACGAAACACTTCTCGAACGACCTCTATCACTTACAAGCGTGGGCAGGCCCCGAAGTATCCCACCATGGCAGTAGTCATTCCTTAAAAAATCTCACTCCTCTGGCAATCCACTAATATTGAATTTCGTAAAGTTGCTGATCTTTCAAACTGGTCACCTATTCCACTCCAGAAAACAAGTTTGAAATAGTTCGAACGATTTAAGTTTGAATCTGCTATTGCATCGAATATTGTGGTATACGACTGTGGTTGACAAAACCTCAGAATCTCTCCAGCAGAATCTGAAATGACCTAACTACCAAATTCATCGAAATCAGTTATTCCTAATTAGACAAACCGCGTGTCACTTTTTGTCTGACTAAGTGAAAACAGTATTCTGTTTTACTTTACTCTGTATGCATCCAACTAGTAAGCAACTCACTTCTAAAAGTTGATGCCACAGCAGTCGATAAGTGAATGGGATCACGAACACATTGTATTGTGGGACTACCGTTTTTCTCCCTGACCGATGGTGCGGTTTTCAGTGAGCAACTGGTGTCAAGGAACTGCTAAGGTCCCCAGCGGTTTCCTACGGCATTACTCGACTCCGGTCAATTTTTCTGGGTACATTCCTAGCTTTATCTATACCACTTGTGATTTGTTTGTTTGTTGCTATGGGTTGTCCAGTTCGTTAGTCACTTTCCATCTGTATATTCAATCTAATGGAAGTGTGCTCTAACCGACTGAATTGCTGAGTAGATTACTTAGTACAACATGCCGTTTGGTTAATATACTAATTACGGAAAATGTTAACCAATGTTACCGTCGGCTTGAAATGATTTCGTCGACAAACCAACCAATGAAGCACGCAGTGGGACATACAAATCAAAAGCTGCCCTGCAATTATCTGCATTTGACCATTTTTCTTGCATAGTTCTCACAGCCCTGCTGCATTTCTGTCGATCTGATGTATTTAACAAACCCATAGGTGTGGATGACGACAACAACTTTAGACATCGGCAGTCGTTAATATACAAGTCATATGTAAACAGATGGTCCCAGTGATAATCAGCGAATTGGTAAACAAGTGTTTCAAACTATTTGGATCTTGTCAGCACCAAATACGTCTGCTACTCAATTGCTTTCCATAAAAAATGAAGCGCACTAACTAACTAAAGTAACGTATGGACTACGTGTACTGTACTGATAATACATATCCTCATAAAGTAGCTGCTCCTGTTAGGTGACCTCCTTACCATGGACCGTAGTATGACCAATTATGAGTACTTTGGGCTAGAGTATTCTATTTGTGTTTTGGAAAAAACTTCACTTGTAAAAAATCGAATCCACTGATAGTGCCACTTTTGGCACAATAACTACACGCCCTTATATTTTGCTAACTAGCAGGTCACATGTGTATTCACCAGTACTCAACGACCCCAACACTTGCAAACTGAACGCCATTAATGGTTTGATAACAGCAAACAGAATTAGATAACCTAGTAAGTTGTATCCTTTTGAAACGGAAACTGGTGGATGCTACACTAACGGCATCAGAAATGATTCATTTGCTTTAAATGGTAACTAACATTAAGTAGTGTTACAAGTAACTGAGACAAACCAATCTCGAAAATGATTATTAAAGAAACATTTCACCCCATATATCTCCTATTATTTCTGATACTCACATTATGATCAGTTGTAAGCTGTATTTGTGCATCATCAAAATTCTTGGCATTTTCTTGGTTTATAGCAATCAATACCAAACTGTAATGCGGGCTATATAGGGTGATTTTTAAGAATCATAGTGAGAAAACGGGAAAATGTAACAATGCGCAATACCAGTCATCAATGAACAGTTGCGAGCTGAGTCACTGTCTGGAATGACACGATTCAAAAAGAACGCGCGTGACAGTGGGTGTGCTTATCTTTTAGGATAAGACTTATCAGTTCATGAGAACAGCTTGTATTGTCAGACGTCGTATACCAGAAACTCGCAGCAGACAACACTTGAAGAACCCCAATAGAATAGGCACAACCAGAGCAAGATGTGCATTTTTCTACGTCACTCCTAAAACCAAGAAGTGTTTGCTTTCAAACAGTGTTTCATACTGTACGTAGATTTACATACTGTCAAGCTGATGTAACCTAAATAGGAGCAGGCGCGGAAACCCAAACCCAAACCCACGGCTTGGCAAATTTTAGTCGAAGGCGTTTCCACTGGGCCGTCTTCAGAGTGGAAAAATTCGCGCTGTTACGTGTAATTACAGAGTGATAATAATCCGTACAGTTACTTACTGAGATATTAAACCATCCGCCATATACAGCATCCTACCCTAGAGTTATTACCCGAATGAAACAAGAAAATCGATCGTATTACGAAGGTTGTAACCGTGAAGGTACGATCATTCATTTTTTTCAAGCTTTAACCAACGCTGCATAATTCATCTTTTTACCACGTTCACTTGTTTTCTACTTACAGTCAAGTGTTTGTTACTCACTATAGTTATTCCTCAAACTCACGGCCAATACTATACGTTCCCATAATCGTATGCTTTCATGTAATTTGAACTACCAAGCTGATCACTCAATCGATCAGCCTTGGTATAGAAGACACCAATTGAGTCCTTCCGAAATTGGGGACGATAGATGACGATCGCGCATAGTTTGTTTTGTGTGTGTTCGTACGTTCTATCAGAAACATACGACTCTTAAAACACACTGTATCAGAGTCCGGTAACCTTTGGTATTGTGTTCCTATTTCTTTGTAATGCAAATAATCATGGCTTGTCCGTTACTCTACCAGCCCTTAAAACCGTAAGTACTCCAAAACTTGTGGTTCGTTGTAAGTATCTATTCCGTCATCTACTTCGCCATTTCAATGATGAGACGTAAACAACAGTCCAGTCATGCAATGTGTCAAGTTGACCGCAGCATCGACAGCACATCGTCACTGAATATTTGTAACAGAGTTATATCTTTTTTTAGTTAATCTTTCTGTCCTTGGCTTTAGTACACTTTCAACGTCAGATGAGCTGCTCATAGTTGAACTGTAGGTTTATTGTAATGTTCTGTTCATTTACTATCTAGATTTAACTAGGTAGATTTATGACAGAGCTAAGTCTCGTACTTTTGGCCAACCTAAAGCCTTCCATTACATGATTTGACAATATTCCAGTCAGGCTGAAATCCCCAAGCTTCGCGAAATTAACAGTGACACAAACAAACTACAAAAACAGTAGGCAGCCTAAGGGAAAGTGTTACAGATTGGAAATGCATTGAGAGAGCGATCGGTGTTGGGTTAGGTTTAAAATCTACACCATTTCTTACAAAGCTGGCGTTGTAATGGGGGCTTTATTCGGGGGTGCTAATACGCAATAGAGCATTGCAATGGGAAGCACTTCCTACCGGCAAGATTATCAACTACGTAGTTTATAGTAAAAGATCTGGTTACCTACACTGCATCAGTCTTTATTTGGACAACCCTATAACCTGTTAGATTCATCTCTAAGATATTACCGTTTCAAGCGAAATAACTAATAAGTATTTCAGAGCTATGTATTATCAGATGTCACATAAACCGGACTGTTACCAGAATAGTGAACTACAAGTGAACTATGAGCTAACACCTGCCATAAAATTAACAGGAAAAAGAATTAACTCAGTCTTGCTAAGTATGAAAAGATTGGGGAGTGGGTAACCAGATTTAGTCTAATTGAATCGGTGTGATTCAGAAGGCCAGCTAGAAGAAGCACATAACTTTTTACATCGGTAACAAATAGACCGGTTCCGGTCGTTTGTCCAACAGTAGGTTAGTTAGTTATGTTAATCAACAGTTGTTTAAAACCATCAAATGTAATTCTGTGAACAACTTTGTCCAACACACAGTTACTAATCACATGACACAGTACATTTAATTGTTGTGACTAGGAAACTGTGATATTTACCAGAACACTGTTATAGTCATTGTTCGCAGCCTGAAAGGAGATCTGATAACTGTTGGACAGGGCAATATCATTGAGCTACTTTGTTCATCAAAATTGCGTACGTGGGCACATTTCGATGTAATCTTTTATCAAATAAATCGCGAGGTATTGGCAAACTGATAATTGATGTGTATGGTTTCGTTTAACTGGTTAATGTTGTCTTGTTCGGAGGGGAATTATATAATACTGTTTGTTTTACGATTGGTGACCAAGTTTCTGTATACCCATGGGTTCGCATACGGATGCCTTTGCCACCTAGCATGCATCGACAGAGTTATTCATGTGAGTCATGTCACATATATTTTCCCGGCAATATGTATAACAACGACATTTCTTAGACTACAGTGTTTCGGCCATACACTTCTGCATTCTATGTTATGGTTTATATTCATGAACGCAGAAAATCAAATTAAGCTCCCACTGTCCCCAGCAGTTAGAGAGCTTCACGCAGACTATACATTTCAAAAACAGAAAAACTCATTTCACGTGTAGAGCAAAAGTTCCGTTCGATAATTCTGGACTACTTACTCAAGCTGTGCATCGGGTATTAACGTCACCTACATGGTGCCTAAGCAACAAAGTGGTATACGAACCATGAAAACCTCCGAAGCATGGAGCCACAAAACTAGAAGTCGTAGTCATTCATGTTGTATGTCATATGGATAAGTGCGTTACTTTTTGGAATTGTCTAAATCTACTGAGTCTTCTGGAATTTCTTAGAATTTCCTGGAATTTCTTACTTACCAGGGAATTCAGAACTGTAGGAGTTGACATACTGATGCCAGAGTGACAGTTACGAGGAACAACAACTAAACGCAATCGTACATTCACAAACTACATACCTCGTTTTGTTAATTGGTTATGTTTCGTCTCGGATTCGATTGGACGAGCTCAGTGAAACAATACGGGAAAGAAAATCTAGATTGAGTGCCACGTTGAATGTACACACGTGAGAAAAATTTTAGCCCGGGCTATATAAATCGTACTGCTCACCCAGCGCAGTGCAGACTTTTGTGTATATCACTGTTAACTGAGTAACTCAGCTAAATATTCACTTAGCAAGAATGAACCGAGCAAATTGTTCCAGGTGTCGTTAATTGCTGTAATCGTTTGTGTCGTCCATTCTGAATATCAATTAGCCGTCTAGTAGCCACTTCCCACTCAGCCCTAAACGTGACACTCTTCCATCCCAGTCAGCCTATTTTCAGAGGGCTCGGAAAGCAGGCAATTTGATATATCTGGCTAAGCCAAAAGAATATGTTGAAAGTCCGTCTACTTCTAGTCAGGTTTTCAACGCAACAATGTTCTGTCCCACCGGTGCAGCCTAGTATACAGGTTCAGATCGTCAGTCATTACGGACATTTTTCGAATGCATTGCCTAAACCTGCTCTTTTTGAGTACCATGACCGAATGATTCACTGCAATATGCAACTGAAAATGTTTCCGACTGTCAGAGTGACACTTTCAAACGCATGACAGTAGATAAAACAAGCACACACAAGGGCATGAATGAAATTAAGGTCTGTATATAAATTTATTATTGCTATGTCGTCAAGGAAGACCGCTTTTTATGGAAAGTTCATATTAACTGTCTTACACATTTTCCCGAACAGTGTACGCCACTCGTGACGGAGCACACAATCCGGTGAAACAGTACGAGACATGTGAGCTTATTTGCTATTCGACAAATCAAGGAACCACTTGTATTTCGCAGAAGTCACCTAAATAATGGATAAAGGAGATTCATACCTCACTACTGAAATACACCGAGTCTATAGCGAAAGTTATGTACGTCTACGTCGGAGTGCAGCAGGAGAAACTATGCAGACGGTTCTTGCCTACTTTTTGTTAAAAAGTGTAGTTATGTGCCAAATGGTTTCAAACTATGAAAGTTTGTGGACCCCTGACTGGTTTTGCTCATACTTGTATATTTGAGTGCGCTAGGTTGATACTGCCGTGAACCAGTTCTGGTGTAGTATTCGTTTCGTTCTCAGATACGTGGATGTTTAAAACATGCGTTAATAAGAAACCCTGCTGTTTTCCATAGAAATACTGAAAAGTTCTGGTCAGAATTATACTACTGATACGAGTAGTGCAAAGATGGCAGTGGTTTCCTGTCAACATCGAGACACATTGTGGACGGCCGTATCCGTTTCTGATTAAGGTACCTTGAATTCGGCTGATATTTACCAGAATGTGACGAGAAAATCATGAGGTTAGTTGTTAACAACCTTACCCAGTTGAATCAAGAACAGATCCAAATGGTTTTGCTACTTGTGTCCCATTAAGTACATCTTTTGAGTTACACTTTGAACAATAAACTGTATTCGAAGTTTGTGGAACATGACTATTTTCAAGTTCTCATTGCTATAGTGTTGCGCAGGAGTTAGGTGATGCCATCCATATTCCGACTGATTTCCGTCGAACTTCAAAATGGGGAAAAGTACGATGTCAACTTGAAACCATAAACCTGCTATCAGGAAACCAGTTCAATACATATCCATCTAAGTCTAGTAGGATAATCTTCAAACCACCTGAATAAGCGCTCATTGAGGTATAATTATGGCTTCTTCGTAGTGGGATGGGATGGTCAACTCTGTCAAAAACTCTGGATAAATCAGTGTAGATCAAAATCTTAATAACTTCTATTTCAATGACAACAGCCCCCAAGACACATTACAAAAATCTGCAGCCATGAGGAAGTATTCATCACTTTAGTATTCCATGGATTGTAACACATCAGACCTTTTCCTCTTATCTGTTTTAGGTATAATTTCGCTGATGTTTCTAATCAGTTCATTTGTCATTTCGAACAAAGTTACCTTCATCGAAATTCTATTCAAATAACCATGAAAGATAGAGTCGAAGACTGTGAATTTTTGGATACTACCATTGTGTGAAACAAATACACTGCTATACATGAAGCAAGTTTCAGTTCTTTATAACAATTGATGCAATGAAATAGATGGAGCCTAGCTTGAACAGATAGACTAATCAGGTCCATCTTTAAGAAACTATCAAACATAAACATAAATTCGTTCGTGAGTATGGGTATTCTATCCTGAAGAAGTCGTTTATCATTGCGCAGTCGGCATACGGTTACTTTGACAATGTGATAGTCAAAGCCGACTGCATCATCAAACAGATGTTTTTTATTTACCATTGAGTGCTAAAACCGATTTCTTGTTTGTGGAGTTTACGTATAAAGAACCACACTCAGAAGGTGGATCAGACTGCAACGTTAAATATACATTACCTCCCCCTTATAACTATCTCCACCTATTTTCTCATATCATTTTCTCAGTGTGACAGTCACACATGTGCTGTGGGTAGACGAACTCGGGTCATTCGGTGCCTAACTGCCACACTAGGTCCCATCGAGGACTCAGCATGTCGACAACTTGTGAGACCAACCGATTGGACCCCTTGCGTTCCGCTCAGTTGCATGCGATTTGAATGGAGAGGGGACCCTTGGAGTCAGGTATGCACCCTCACCCAAAATCACACAAGAGTCAGTTTGAACTGTATAGACGATTACTTTTTGTACTTTGAAAGGATATTTCAGAAAGGTTCCTCCTGAATTGCCCTCATCCAAGAACGGAAGTCAGATAGGTGTGTTTTCTTCGGAAGTGACTTCCGGAGAAATGACTTCTATTTATCCCAATTTTTGGGGCAGTAAAAGGTCACACACTGAGTGAAATTTTGGTAACTCATTCCTAAAAATTAGACACCATCGACAAGTGATTGTAGCTTCCTCATTTACGTAGAACTTTCAACCGGATCCCTTCAAAATTAACCACTGGACTAGAGAGTTGATCTCGCCAGTGTTCATCAGTAACGCGTATCTTTGTCACGGCCGGGAGCTTAACTCCGGCGAATGATTTGATCGGCTAAACAGTGCAACATTCTGTGATAATATTTTTCATATAGATTAAACATCACCCACAATTTATCCCAGCTGTCGCACTCTCATAAAGTTCCCAGTTGGCCCCTTTCGAACAGCAGAAGCACCGGACTCGAGTCTCACTCTCATATTTTTCCCTAGTTCTGATTCATAGCTTCTTTTCCAGCAACACTTTTTTTGTTGTTGCTTCAAATGGTCCGTTATAACAAACATTCAAAGAGGTTAATTCACGACATAACTGAAATTCCACAAGTTGTTCGTCTACCAGCTGATTCAGTCATCACTCCATTTTGCGAATGCTGCTTTCAACTCACGTGAACATGACTGGCCAATCGAATTGATGGATCACAAGCTGAGTTTATGACTACTTTGTAAACTCTCCTAACACCTTTACGCCAGAGTAGTTCTCGCACAATGCGTACAAGCTCATGTTGATTGTAAGGAAAAGACTAGCAAGAATTGTTATGGAAAAATATTATGTTCAGTCAACTGTTGTATGTAGTATGCATCGTTTGAAATAAAATTGTTGTTCCGAACGAAGCAGTATAATCGGGATTACGTTAATAAAAAAAAAAAACATCAAACGGAGTTCACTACAATTGGATTAAAAAAAAACGTTATCCGAATTATATTCATTGAATCAGCTGACCATTAAGTAGGAAGTGTGGTTGGCATCCCAAATAAGAGGTTTTCTTGTTTACGAAGTATGACGCGCTGAAAAATTCTACTATAACCGTACACACACTTGTTGAATTAAATGTTCTGTCCTGGCACGATTGATTGTATGTTTTCCGATGCGAAAGCATGCTGTGTTCAAGCTTCGTCAATCTCATACGACTCACGCGTTTCAACTACGGTAATAGCAAACTTCTATTTGCTGTGTGGCTTCGACTGATCAATAACATGCGATACGAATGTTAGCTAAATTTATCAATTACTCCGAACACAACACATGTTGACTTGACCATAGCAAACCTTATTTTGCTTCTGTACTTTTCAGCAACGTGGTTTGCACTACAACACTCATGACACAAGACACCTGAGGTGATTGAAAAGGCAATGCATTAAAGATTTTGGAACTCCGTAACACATAATGAAAATAATACCAGTCATACAATTCTTTCATCCGTAGATATCTGCTTGTTGACAACTCGCAATAATATTGCAGGGGAATCTGTGTATCGTCTTACAAACGACGAAAACAACTACTTCCTGTTATTAATGCTGTTGCATTCATCCTCTCCTTTTCCACTCACAGTGCCCCCGAGGATGTGGAGCTCGTAGTCAGTATCGTCGTGTGCGTTGTGTTGACTCTTTTGGTGAAGAGTATTCGAATTCCCTGTGTCCTTCTCATCTGAAACCGCAAAACTGGCAGACTTGCTTGGATCGATGTGCAAGTAAGTAGTGTAGAGAAAAGTGCATTGTCCTTTGTGGCATAAATATTCATACGCATACCGTTGGATCCTTGAAAATTTACTGCCCAAATAATCGCTATGGTGGCTACAGTTAATTTCATGCTTTACTTGATTGTCGAATCGGGATTGAACGTTGGATAAACACACCTAAACGTTTTGAAATAATTTTCCGAAAATCTGAGTTATTGAGCGAGCTGGCCCATTTAGTTAGGTAGGATACGTTCACCCAGACTGTCGAGTCGTCAGCCAGATCGCCGGGTTGCTCAAAAACCGCAGGTTACGATGAACTGAGTTTCGTCTTTGAGTAATTACGATTGATTTGAAGGTCGTTGTATATTTTTCTGGTTAGTTGTCAATCTGATTGGGGTTGATGAGTTTGTAGAATGCCGGATTCATTTTAAAAAGCTCATAAGAACAGAAAGAAGACAGGTATCGCCATGTTGGTTGGAAAGTGATCAAGCGATGAAATGATCACGGGTGATGAAGGCCTTGAGGGGGCTTGACGGGTGTTAGAAATTTCGTGACCGTCTACACAGCTGGTTGCAAACATTCTAACATGAGAGTTTGTCGCAGCCATTGACAAACTTGTGTCCACAAGGTCGGTGGTTTTCCCCTCTTTCCCATTCTTTGCACCCCATTGTCTTTTTTCGATTTTCTTCCCCATACATTTGTACCTACTTGTTACGCTACCTGTTCGTTAACCATTGTCAAGACGACCAAGAACTCAAGCCTTAATAGCCATGGCTGCGGTTGACAGGTGAAAACGGTGATCGTGTTTTGACATGTTCCTCATTATTACTGGCCGCAAATGTTAAATGCAACGGTTACAGGCAAACAGAGAGTGGACACATAGTTACACTAGTTAGTAAGTGGCTAAATCGATGGGTTGTTTCGGCTACTTTCATGCACACAACACCGGCTGGTACGTTCAAGTCAACAGTTTTGTTAAGGGCCAGTAATTTCAGGTTTCCATTGCCTAACTATACTTCGAATGGGCTTTTCGGGTATGGATATGGACTCATAAACACATCAAGTGCTCGTTATCTATTACTTAATACCAGAGGCGAATTGGCCTACTATAAGCGCGTAACAAACTACAGTATACAGTTATGTTAAGAGCTGGTGTCTGAGATTAAATTGTGGAACTCATTAGCAATGAGAAGGCAGATTAGTTATGATCAGCGTTAGGCTGACTGGAGGGGACATCACAGATCCAAGAGGAGAAGGGACTACGGACAGTTCCGTTGTAGGATTGTGCACAGATGTTAAGCTGACGTGTTCGCATGGATGCTGTTACTTAATGAGCGCGTGCGTTGCTTCACGTGAGGTGAGTCACATTTGTGTGAACATACGGTCACGTGATTGTGAATTAACGTACGTCAGAACGACGCAGATAACTGTGTGCGTGGGTGGGTGCCATTTTAGGCTAAAGGGGGACGCCGATGAAACGAAGTATGCGCGTGTGACCTCGCCCGAGGGCAAATGAGGTGTGAGTTGCATTTGATCCACCGATTAGTATGCCACCAACTAACTTGGTTAACTTGGTGTTGTCATGATGCGTATATAAATCGATGGTATGTTGTTTTCGAATAGTAATCTGTGCTTGTGTGTGTGTTAACAGCAGTTCGACACCTCATCCCCTCCTTAGTCACTTCGAAAATGTCCGCCCGGACGTAGTACAAGTGTAGTGGGGGAAAAGATTGAGCCGAGTGATCAACACACTTTTTAACCAACACATCGAGAATTGCACAACGCTTTGAGCGAGTTATTACACTACTTTTTACTTACATCCTCGCTGGTGACTGCGTCATCTGCAATTCGTCGGTTAAAATGTTCAGTCCCCAACCATGTATTTCATGACATCTCTTATCTTCAGTGCTGGAACCTACAAGCCTGCACCGTCGCTTCATTAGGTTGTAGATAGACTGGGCATATGGCCATGACTCAGTTTCGAACCGGTGAATTCGTGCTGTAATATGTGATAATAGTATCTATCCAGCTCACCGCTAGAGCAAACATTCGCTTTTATAGTACCAACCAGTAGAATTAAACGAGACAGTCAATAGACAAAATCCCAGGATAAAAAAACGGATTCATATCTCAATCAAGAAGAATTCGGAATGAACCCGCTGTGAATAACGGTAAGCTCAATACACACGTAGCATAGGATTCTCCTAGCCCACCCAATTTCTAGTACCTTCTCACTGTTACTTCTAAATCTTTTTTACTGGGATCAGATGTATACCGGAAATGGTGTACGGCTTTCGTCTCAAAACAACAAGGGAACTGAGTTAGCTAAAAGGCTCAATTGAATAGTCAGGTGTGAACGCTCAACTTTATTCGCTTGTGAGTAATGCTCATGCTATCCGATCTTCCCAAGAATAGACACACTATCTGTCTTGTCAATTCCAATCGATGACCCATCGACCAGGACTTCTCTACAAATTGAAATCACACAAAAAATCAGTTACTTGTTGAGCGATATTTTGTTTACTCATGAGTAGCAGGCTGATCTCTACTTTCAGAGGCTATTTCATAAGCTGGAGACTACAGAAAATGACCCACATTTTACACGGTTCTCAGCGCCGATATTTTTTACAAACGCCATCCTGAAACAAGTATTCTTACATTCCGTTGTTGAACAGCACTTTTACAGCAAAATAACCTGATTTCTGCCATCTTAAGCGCGTTCGGATGTAGTCAACGAACAGACTAATGCAATGGAATCACTCAGCGCCTATGATTTCTTTGATACTACAGTTCAGCTTCTGTTGTTCCCTCGTAGGTGAGCGTGTACAGCTCGGGATAGACGTGGTGATATTATGATTACGTGGAAACACATTAGTATTCTCACAATTTCTTTAATCGTTGTAATAAGTACACTAGCATTTTGAATGCAGTTCACAAACCAACTAATTGAGGTTAAACAAAGAACCGTTGACTGAGCCATTTAAAAGAGCAGTAGACCAAGAGGATGTTAACCCATTAAGACTTCGTAGGTGGTTTGTGACTAGTGCAAAACGAGAATTGGAGCTCAGATATGTTTTCATTGTGAGTAGTATACTACCCACAAGTAGCGTACTACTCACAAACAACATTCAGGAACAAAAGGACAAGCCCTAGCGCCACGAAGACGACGGACCAGAAGAGACTATCGGAATAGTGTATGTACGCGCTATGGGAGAAGTGCCACCAGGGCGAATGACAACGTACTGCCACCCAATGTATTTGAATACACGCCAGCCGTGCAAATGAGTGTACGCGTTTGTGGTCCCATGTTTAACATGACCTGTACGGGAGTTCGTGCAACAAACGTCTTTGCAAGCCAAGCGTCTTTTGCGGTCACAACAACATCCTGTTTGTTCTCATCACGTGATACATGTGCGTTCGTCGCGAACCGACAGCACAAATAGGACTATTAGCTTTCAAAATTAACGTGACATCAACGTACCTCCAGATTTCTCCAGGCATAACACCATTGCTTTCCTCAATCAACAAATATTACACGGGCGTTAATGTCGAAGCGATAACAACTAAAATTATTGTTTAACAAAATCCAATACAGAAGCACAAGGCTGTCTAAAAGACGTTGTAATTGACATATACTGGAGTACCTGGAACGGCTCATTAGCATCCACTTTTAATGTGGTGAATTATCCAACCTGTGGTGCGAATATTCGAACACTCGGCGGAATTCCTCAACGCGTGGGTGGTACGGCCAAAAGTCCACAGCGAGCGGATCGAGGGCAGCATGGGTGACTGGATGAGCCACCGCTCAACTGAATCGGACCAACGGGCGAGAAATGGCAGGCAGAATGGGATGGACTCTCAGATTGGGGGCGCGATTATTCCAACACTCGGAGAAATATCTCGATACAGTCGTACAATACGACCATAGCCCTCAGTGGATAGATTGCGGACAAAACAAGTGACTGGACGAGCCATCGCCCAACGAGATCGGACCAACAGACGAGGAATGGCAGGCGGAAAATCCTTCGGCAAGGCGTTGGCCACACACACAAACCGGGCAGAAGTGCACACGACGTGGGAGCGGAAACCGATTCATAAGCGCGAGTGCGCGCGTAGCATGGCAACCAACGAGTTGGACAATAAAGATTGTGGATTACTGATGGGTAGTCGGGGGTTTGGTTAATTTAAAGTTGAACATCACCCACAATTGATCGCAGCTGTCACATTCCCATAGACCTTCCAGTCGGCCCACTTCGAACAGCAGAAGCACTAGAATCGAGTTTCACTCTCATTAGAGCTCGTCAGTAGTGCATATCCTCGCCACTGCCGGGACTAGAACCACGGCCACGCTGTTCATGAGGCAACCGTGTTTACCACTGCGCCATTGACCTCACATTGGGCACGACCGAATTATTTTATGTAAACGCTCAGCCACTTTCGCTTGGGACTAATGATCACGTTGCCCGACTGGAAAATCTATGGGAATACGACAGCTCTCATCAATTGTGGATGATGTTCAACTTGAAAATAAAGATTATGCTTTATTGGGCGCCATTTTGCTGCATTGACGTATACCCGAGTGTGTTCGTTAAAATTCGAAACGTAGACAATAGGCGAGGTTTTGGTGTGACATCTTCAGATCAACTACGCGTTCGGGTGTAGTCAACGAACAGACTAATGCAGTGGAATCACTCAGCACCTATGATTTCTTTGATACTACAGTTCAGCTTCTGTTGTTCCCTCGTAGATCAACTACGCTACAACAAATATGAAATTGGTTGTCAAAAGCGTGAATCTAAAATTGTCTTGAGACTACGAACATAATTGCTGCGATGCGATATTGGCTGGTATAGCAGCGACAGACTATGGTAACCTGAGCGTCTGATTCGGATACACTGCGCCAACATATCCGGGTTTCGAAACCAAATTTCGATAGTCTCCGTGTGTACCAGGAAACGACATTTCAAACCGGAATCACACAACTCTCGTTTATTTAACTGTACAATCAATCTGGTTAGTAAGTTTCCAGAACGGACCTGAGATATTGACTTATTTTGGAACTGAGAAGCTTCACGACACCGATATTAACCTCCAGAATTGGCATGCTGGTTATCATATTTGCTTCCATCTGAATTAAGGCAACCATAAGTTCACACGTTTATAACAAGGCACCAAACCCCAGTTGAGTGTATAAACTGAAATAGTAATCGATTCATCAATTCATCGATTCATCAGAAGGACGTTTCTCATTTGACTTTTTCAGTTACACAATCCAATTCAGCTTCTCCACGCAGCTGCGCAGAAATTAGAATCCGATTCCCAAGTGCCAAAGACGGAACGTTTCAAATTCTTATTGGGCATGCACACATAGCTGTAAGTTCCAATACCAGACACTCATTCTGACAAAAACATCTAATATAGTACTTTAGGTCATCTGTAACATTATCCAACTGTCTAGACTGTTTGTCGGATTAGTACTAATTCGTGCTTGTTTCTTCAGAACTTTGTCCGACTACTGCAGTTACATATGTACACCTGAACGGATTTTGGAGACTCAGAATGCATTTCATTGCAACCCTATAGGCTAGCAAGCCAGAAAATAACTGAACTTTTCTATAGAATGGTAAGATGTATACTTATCTGTTCAAAATACATGTCAGATGACGGTATTGTCAATCATCGACCTTTTGTTCGGCTCGTTGACTCAGACATTGCAGACGCCTATCGTAACAGCATACACCTTCTCAGACAGATCGAAAAGTTGGCCTGTTCGATGCACTCGGAAGGGTTTGATGGGGTTGTGTGACTACTGTCCATTTGACTGCTGGATCCGGTAATCTCAAAAGACCGTTAGTTAAGAAGCTCGTATGTTGTATCGGGTCGACTATATTCCAGTTGTATCGTGAATGTAGAAGGCAGGTAAAATTAAGCAGCAGTACAGTAGTGTAGCAAGGATATGTGTGGTATGAACTGCTGGCAGCGGCAAATAGACATGACTGTAAAGTGAGATGATAAACTATACAATATCAGCGCGCAAGCGTAAGCAAACCAAAGCTCAGTTGTTCCGTCAAGAAGGCCACGTGACCCAAGCGAATGATATATAAGCAAGGACAAGATTGCAGGCTCACTGGCGTTCCATGAATGGTGAATCATGCAAACCGGTCCGCCATACCAGCACGTACATGCTGTCAACGTGCATGCACTTAACAGGACACAATAGTGATACATAACGGAAAACAGCAGCCGGTGCTCGTTTCCATTACGGCAATCCTCTAGCCAACTCTGCGTTTACGGTCACAATCTTTTGGTCTGTATAGGTCACACGCTTGATGTGGGAAATCTGCATTACAGATGGCCTCCCTTGCTTGATGACTCGGTCCAACAGACCTTTCACGTTTTCGTGGATTAGACTGTATACAGAACAAACAACCGGAAATATATTATTACCGCCGTTAACCTCGGAGAACACGTACGAGTTGCGACCAATTCAAGGTATTCACCAAGCTGAGCGATTCGGTATCCAAGCTTGGTGATCCCTTGTAAATGTACGTCTACTAACTAGTAACCAAGAGAATGTTTAAGTTGTCCCGTTTAAAAAACTAACGTTTGGTTGACTGAGAGTCACACTTTATGATCAAGGAGGTTTTCTGTTTTAAATGACTCTGACCACTCCTGAATGAACAACTCGAATCACTAGGATTCGGAGGTTACAAACCTTCTACGGAAAGTTGCCCATAGAAAGGTAGTTAAAATGGATCAACAGAAATGGCGCTGTATTCCTCTACCACAACAGTTTCTCCCAAGAAGATACATTTATAGAAGTCAGCTACACATCAACACTAGTAATTATGTCATCCGATATGCTAACCGTGAAGTTAGTAATTGAACCGATTCAAAAATAACAGAGCAAATCTGATGCAGAAAGTAATTAATATCTTTATACAAACAACGAACTAATGAGTTTTTAATACGTTTTCTGAAGAATTTATAGATGCGGTGATGTGAGAGCTTTTTATTTTCAAATTGCATACCTCTTCGTTCTATTTGTTTATCTGAAGTGATATTGATTTCAGATTTACTGTGCTGACATGGAGTCCGTAACCCCGAAGGAATACATTGTTCTTCGGCGCATAAACTATGCACAAACAGGAGGTTTTCTACAACCGTAAGTCATGATTTTGTTATTACATAGCCTACGTAAAATGATTTGAAGCTGGTAGCCAAATTGCCAACCATGTGATTCAGAAACCCATAGCTGTGACTCTTCTTATTGATTGACATTGTAATCATTCAGTTAAGAGAAGGTATTTTACATAGCAGACGATGATGAACGAACAAACTGATCGTTACTCACAAGCGAAAGTGATTGAGCATTCAGATGTGATAATTCGGTCGTGCTTAATGTGAGGTCAATGGCGCAGTGGTAAACACGGTTGCATCATGAAAGTGTGAGCGGAGTTCTAGTCCCGGTCGTGGCAAGGATATGCACTATTGACGAGCTCTAATGAGAGTGAAACTTGAGTCTAGTGATTTTCTCGAAAGAGACTTGTTGGAAACTCAGTCTGAATGCGAAGACTGGACTCTGTTTGAAGTGTTGCTCAACTTAACATGATGTATCTCTTCAGTGCATTTTGCCGCACTTCGTTAGTTATATCCTGCTGACTGTGGTTTCATTTATTCATACGTATTGTGAACATGAGGCTGAAACTCCTCCTCCTAAGATTCAGCAGACAAACACGAAGCATGGATAACGAGTGCAAATGATCGATCGCCGAACTTGCTCTCAGTATTCAACCAAACCGGCATGGTTAGCCAATCATGCAAGTCTAAAATGATTCGTCCCATACGCAGTCAAACTATGTTCGGCGATGTCAGGACATGTCTGGATTTTCGTGCGTTTTTAAATTTATGTATTGACAATGGTAACCAAAAGCAGTTACTTACGGTAAAAAAACAAATGGTAGAAGTTAGATAGCATGCATTGCAAATGCTAGGTGGATAATTCCTTAGCGGATAGCACATTCAGAGGACGCTTGTTTCCAATCCATGCATGGGTTAAACGTCATCACAATGTGTTTTATGATAACAGTGAAGCTATGAATCTTTGCTTCCGGCTATATTGTTGGTGAACTCAATGAAATCTCAACATCATTACGCACCTTGGAACGGTGCTTGGCTAACAAATACATAGCAAACTTGAATGCGTTTGGTCACCGTGATCAATGCACAACCTTAAAAGTGCGTCGAGGTGGAAACATGCTTTGGGCTTGCTGAGTAAAAATGGACTGGGTGTCACGTGGGTGTGATTGTGCGTGAGTTGGGTCTTGATGGACTGATCTTGTCAGTATGATTGAATGTTGAGGCGGTCTCGGTCATCATTCAATTACACTCCTCATTTGTGTTTCCCGTTTGATTTGTGAGTCTTCAGGAGATAACCTTGTTGGTCCTGCGTGTTATTAAACGACGAACTTAATATATGCATATACACAATCGAACGTATATCGCTTATCAGACACCCATGCGTAACTTGTTCTGTGGACAGACGGGTGCTTTCCATCTGTCAGTAGCTCATATCTTTACAAACCATACAACCTTCGACTTCTGACCTCTCACTGTAGTTATATGACTTGTTACATATTTGTGTGTAGTCGATTTGGCAACAGGTGAATGTTAGTAATCTGATACGTAATTCTGACCACGTTGCGTTTACATATCCAAGCTGGTATATGCCCTTTGATTTGATTGAATGACCACGGCTTCCTTGCTTTTAGTTAACTGAAAAAAGTTCATGGAACTACTATACTAATGTAAGTAGGTGGTTTAAACTTTTAAAAAAATATACTGACTCAGATGAGTAGAATGTGGAGCAACCTAAATTCGAGTTTGAATGTCTACTGCCACTCTACACCTCGAACATGAGATTCTACTTCCAAAGAAACAGCTATCACGAGCTGCTTACCGGGTGTGTTGCTTTCTCATATTTTGCTTGCTCATTTAAAATAGAATTTAAGTGAAACCACCAATCGATTGTATCCTTACAAAGACGTTAACGTTAATAATTCCCTACTCGCTAATACAAGTATACAGACGCAGTGAGTCAGGTGATTTCCATTAGCATTGCCGTTGGACAAGAGTATGTGGATTGTCTGCCGTTTCTGAAAGTTCTCATGCTGCGTCTCAGTGATGGCTGTTTTCAGCTAAGAGACTAGTTGATATTGTAGTGATAGACACATTATGCAAAACATTCTTTATGACATCTATAGCCGTATATATAACAAGAGAGGGTATTGTACATTCAGGTATCTAATTAGACCACACATATCGTTACATCCGTCGTGCATTTAAACCACGGCGTTCCAGGATTTTTAAAATTGCACACCGGTCAAGACCACCTCACCTGTCAAGTAAAAACTGAAAATAATCTATGTAAACAAATATGGTTCATTTTTTAGACCTCCAACCAAAACATCTTGCAGAAAAGCGCTGTTACTTGTGCATTCCACTTAACGTTTTTAAACAATATGAATACCTGAACTCGCGGATTTTTATTATACCACATTTGAGCCAACCCAGGAAATCACTGGGTCTGCACCGACAAGTAGTTTTCTACACAGTGTCACTTTTATTGTCAGTCTCTCTTTCTGTCCAGTTCCTCTTTTACGTTCAGTAGTTTACTATCACAGTTGCATACTGTGAGCTCGAATTATCCATCTGGATGATACCAATGGCTTGTCACATCAGTAGTTAATTGTCTTGTTGGATGCACGTTGTCCTGACTCCACAGATGATGACTCAACCAGCTGATGGAAATCATCAATGAGCATACTCAAACCTATAGCACTTGTTTCGAGACCAGGGCTAACCGCCGTGACGACGTGCAAAATCATGTGACCAAGAAATAAATGATACCTACCAAGAAAATTAAAGTGGATGGTAAGACTTCATGAGTGAACAGTCAAGTGTATGAAAGAGGTGGACCAGTAACAACACTGACTTTGTATCACGCATAGAGTGGATAATGTGTCCCGGTGCTGCTGCCGTTCATACAGTTTGGATAAGTCAGCTTGTAGACTGTAAATGTTACAGCAGCTTGACCAGTGGGCACCGTTACGACAAGTGCGATCAACTAGCATATGTATTTGTGCTGTGAATGTGATCCACTGAGTAGCACTCGACAAATCGATTCGACTAGTAAATAAAGACGGAGACCAGCCGTGCTCAATTAACTGTCGCAAAGAAAGGAGGGAATTTGTAATAATTCTTCACCCTCACCCCTAAACCACTAATCCACGACCGTGTTTGTCCTTGTTCAAACTCATCAGCTAGAAATGGTCTGAATGAGGGACCGAACCGACTACCCTTCGCGGTACGATGCTCCTATCCGCTGAGCCACCACCTTCACGAGCATCGCTTATGCCGTGGGAGTTTGTATGTAATTGACTTATAGCTTATTTTCATCTCGTTAGTGTGGATGGTTACAGTTCATCTCGGACTTCCAGTTCTGCACTGACTACGGCTGTAAGGGCTGAAAATAGTGTTTGTAATGCTTCTTATTGCTCAACCTCAAACCGACACTCCACGACCATGGGGATTTGATATTTTGTGCCAAATGAGCAACAGTAGGAAAATCAGGGGTGAACCAGCGTCAACCCTTAGGCCCACTTGACATTAGTAGAATGCAGATTTACAATTTCATCCGTGATATAGTTAATATACTTCATACTAAGAAAGCGAAAAGGAACATTTATGGAAAATGTTTGCAAACTGGTACTGTGAAGTCTAACATCGACAACTCTATTTGGCGGCGGTCTGTCTATGCTTGATTTGCGTAACTTTCTTCCTCTGGTTTAATTGTACATGGAAAGTTGGTGTGGAAATGAGTATAAAGTATTTCAAAAAATTAAATTGGTGGTTGAAGCAGCGAAAACAGACAAAACACATTCACACTGTCATCCGTATACCAGTATATGTTTTTTTTATCAAACCGACGATACTAGTCTGACAAGCATCAATAGAGACATTTTGTCTAAACGTTGTTTAGTTGACCAAGAAAGACAAATGTTTCCACTCTAGGTTGTCACAATTCCGTCAGATTCGAGTGCTGACCTGAAGTTAACCTGTCAGGTAGACGTCAAGCGATTTGTACAGTTACTGCGCCGGTTGACTGGTAGGCTAAAGAAGGTGAGTCACTTCTATGTGACCAAGCGGCTAATTGTGATTGGCATTTCATGCCGCAGTTTTTCTGTGTACATGATGCCGCGATGAGGTAACCGATATTGGAAAGATAGCAATTTTGGTGTTTCAACAGATGCAGCTGGGTGCAGGAGATCTTCCTAAATGACTCCAGGAGTCTAGGGATGCTGTCAGGTGTTGATAAAGAATAAAGGAAACATTGCACAAATGGAACCAAAAGGATGATGATGGAACTGCTCAAATGAAACTAACGACGAATAGTGTGTATAGTTCTCAGTTCAACAAGATGTGCTTCATGATTCAAGTCAGAGCTAGAACTCTACAGTCTTAAAAGTACTATGCATTGGACGTTAAACATAACTCCAAGATTAATGCATAATTAAAAACAGACCTATTTCACTAAATCAGCAACAGATACAACACAACTTATGGACTAGAAATTGTTTCCTAAATGCATCCACGACAGTTGTTCATTTCAATGATACGGATACATCTGAATAGCCTTGAGTAATGGAGATATCACCAACGTGATCCTTAGAAAGAGAGATTGTGCTTCAGTTGATGCACCAATTAGGGAGCATTCGCTAGTCTTGTGGACGGCAGTTTCAGTCTGTTAACTAAGTGAACTATACATATCAAGTGGTAGGCAAGCTGGTCATGCTTATGCCCTATCCCTCCACGTTTGTTCTAATTAGCAAGGCGTTTGATTTTTCAGTAAGATAACGCCACCAGTTCACACAACATTTGTACGTCTGTGGTGACAACAGTTTTGAACTAGTCGGTCAACAATCTTGATTTCAACCTATAGAAAGACTGCCAGGTTTGTCAAGTAAGCGACCTTAACGAATTGATAGTCTTCAAAATCAGCTTTAAAGAACGTGAGTTAGAGCATATCACAACAGGTTGTTGGAGACGTGGCCGATAGATGAGCCGAGGTGTTGAAACAAAATGGTGAAATTCACTGTGCAATTTCGTGATGGGATTACGGTACACAGAGTGATCACTTGATTTTGTCAAACAAAATTCAGCCTACAGCTTTTGAATATGATTTGTCTGTTTCAAAAAAACTATTTGCCATCAGCTTGATAAGAAGGTAACTATTGATCAAAGATTATATGACGTCGTAATTTTGCCTCTGCGTTTAGTTATGGAGGACAGTGTAAAAGTGAAAGCACATAAATCGACTTTACTACCACAACAGAACAAAGTTCTCGCGTGACTGCAGAGCGATATTTTCACATGTGCTTTTTGTGCACACACTTTCAGAAGTCGCGCGATAGTATGGCACTGTTGACAGATTTCGTTATTCCACTGTTGAGCCAAGCTGGGTGGTGTTTCCGGACCCGTTCAGATAAGCGTCTGATCGTGCGGCCAACACAACTGGTTCCACAGGAACAAGTGAATGAGTATACACAAAATGAGGCTACAGAAACAGGCATTTTATTTTTTAGGAGTCAGTGTCAAAGTATGCCATATCTTTCTGCCATTCGTTTCAGGGTACAGTACATTTCATACGTGTTGATTGTCACTGATTGTTGTGGTTGATTCTGGGACCGTGTACCGCGAAAGATCATTGAACACATGACACTCGCTCCCTCTTTTTTACTAGAACTATTATTGGCTAGGGCTTTGCATTCAACGTGAATTCTGCACATGTCTCACTGTTGTGATCAGCCCGCACTTCCCCCTACCCCCCACAATTTACTCGTTCGGCCTTAACCAAGTGGTGGGTTGATATTCCAGTTACGTCATTTTGTCCGCCAGTACTGGCGCCTTGGCACCGCCGTTAGAGTCATTCATTCACGTGGTCCTCATGTCGTCTGCGTGACCTTGTGTTCACGTTTGTGTAGGTTGCTACACAGTTAAACGACGGGCACATCATTCTTAGGATGGAATGAAATGCCTGGGCCGATCACAGCAGTGAGGTGCGTGTCGAATGCGTGCCATTGATAGTCTTAGGAGAGAAACGAAGAGAGCGAGAATGTCATCTGTTCAATGACTGTTCGCGGTCCCGGAACCAATCACAGTGATCAGGACTGATTAAAACGCACGAACTTTGATCAGAAATGTATGAAACATGAGTAATAGCGTAGTAAACATGAGACAAGTAGCAAACAATTATAATCAGGTAGTGCAGGTTTCACAAATCGAGGTAGTTAAACATACGAATAAGCGTACAATGGTGGACTCAATTGTGACTTGATTTGCATAATATGGTACATACATTTTTTTGGCAAAGATTTGCCTTGTTTACGTGGGTCTAGTTGACTGAAATGACTATTCGAATGTGGATGTTGTCAACCAAAATGTGTGACTACTCATCGGTCACTAGTTACTTATAGTATATTAGGTGTGTTTACAGTCAGCTTGTCCAAGTGGTTGTCAATAAGGAACAAGGATAAAACCTATGCAAACCAGACTCTTTACTGCCTAGGCAGTATTGGATAAACATAAGTCTGTGGGGTTCATGAGTTTTATATTTTTAGAAGGTCCAGTTACTTGTCTGATTCTGACAACTGCAAGCGATATAAGCAACCCTGGTTAGTAGCGCTGCAGTAGACAAATCAGCTATACACATATCATCAATCAGGCTCACTCGTCTACTCTTCACAAACAAGTTACGTTGACATTGCAACCACCCTGATAGGTAGCCTATTGATCAAACTGATCATACGCAGATCGTCATGGTCAATTAATTCAAATTAATGTTTTGTTGTAAAGTTGCGTTTTGCGCTCTGAATTTTTTTCGTATAAGGTTGCGCAACATGTGGTCACGGTGTACACGATCTATTGTATTTTTTCTTTCAGGCCCTCTACTTCACACTGGTGCCCACCAATCACTGGTCTTGATTCTTCAAATCCAAAGGAACTGCATCAGACTGTGGCTCCACTGCTCGACACAGCGAACTTGACCAAACATGAGTTCGTATTCAAACGTGAAGTTTCGGCTGTCAATTGCCCCACTTGTCCGTTCGTTTCGAATTTGGCCAGTGTGACCTACTATCAAAAGATTCGTCTGAATTTGAACCAATTGAAAGTTGAGAGTATGTTCATTGATTGCATGTCTGTCGTCCTGATTACCACTCACGAATTGTATTACATACTTTTAAGATGATGCAAAATTTGGCCGATAATTTTGTTACTATGCTTCGCAGAGTTACCATTTTTGTGTAAATCTAACTATTGTCTATAAACGTCATATTTGTGGACGCTTATTTGAAATATTTAGAATTGACCGTAACAGAACTGTGAGACAATCACGTGGGCGCATGATGTGTTCATCCTCTAACCTTGCGGACACTTATGTCCTGTATGTTTAAGAGAAGCTACTAAGCCAAATGATCACGTGCGGTTGCAATATCTAACACCTACCTGGATGTGAGCACTCCATGAATGTATTAACCAAGATTGTTTGAGCAGTCATCAATATGTCAAACAGAAGCATTCAATGAGTAGAGTATTTCTAAGCCTGTGACGCCACAATAGTTAGCGAATTGGGGAAATGCACTGTGTTGAATAATGTGCAAATGCCTTCCAGCAGGTAGAAAACCATCAAATAAACACAGAGTTGAAAGTGTTTTCACAGTTGTTCCCTGGAAGATTTATCTCCACACAATAGCGGCAGTAATAGACGAGAAACTTCGATTTGTTCCAGGCAGGACAAAAGCAGTTTTTCTTAGCTAAAGTCAGCTGCAGCAAGCAGATCTTCGGAGTTCAAATGCACAGTTAAGTTGGTAGCCATTAAACACAAAACTGTGTCACAAGCCTCCTCCTGTTTGAACGGTCGAAAGACGATACAGGTGACTCCGATGATTTGTGGTACATTCGTGGTATGATTTTTGAACGGGTGCAGTGTGCTTTGG